>SNQJ01S0038878.1:53073-96504 GCA_010110895.2 Picea sitchensis | reverse complement strand
AGAAGACCAGCAAGCGGTCCAACGCACCCAGTGAGAGGTTAGGGCACGGGTTGCTTGATTTAAGTGGTTTTTTGAGGTTTTGTTCAGCATGGCTTTGGCTAGGAAGAGGCATGAGTTGGCCTGATGCAAGGTAAGCCTGTGTGGTGCATTTTAGGGTTATAACACCCACATGCCTATCCCACCCTGGGAATATGCACCTTCATTGTTCCACAGTCCATCGATTGCTCCACTTCCCTTCCAGGGCTTTAGCAATAGGTCGGATCAGGAATTCCTAAATATTTGTAGTTGTTGTTGGAATCCCTCCAAGAGAAATCACTTCCCCAACAAACTCTCTCAACTGGATAGAGTTTCTCACATGCCTGAAAACCTACTTCTTAAAACCACAACAAAAAAATGGGCAAGTAAAAAGGACGGCTTGGAAATTATCAAGGTTCACAATGGAAGAGGTTCAATAATGGAGGAAATGGATTTGGTTACGTTCTTTTTCAATGCATGTGTGAACTGGACAAGGGAGGCATGGATTGTGAGTGAAATCATGAGGAAAAATGGAAAGCAATGGTCAATGCTCAGAATGGTGAGAATGGTCCAAATCTAGAATCGTGAGAGAGCCTGAATGGTGAGAGCGAACCCCAACAATAGTGGAAATTCCCACATAAATTTTCATGCATCCTGGGTGACACTTGGATTTCCAAGAACTCATTCCTCTCCACTTGGATTTTGTTCCTCTTCCCAAAGGAACTTAGGATATCTGGGTTTATTTCCCAACTTTAGTATTTTCAGGAAATACATTATAATATTCCCTTGGGTTAATCCCTCAATATTAGCCCCTCGTTTCTATCCTCTCAACCCCATTCCCTTTCCCTACCCAGTGGATATTATTCCCCCATAACTCTTTCTTCGTGGTCAGTATACACGCAGCAATGCATTTTTATTAATAATTTACATAATTACATATACAAAAATAGGTTCTTTGGCCTTATCATTTAGGCTCTCTGGCCTAATAAACAAACAAGCCTCCCAACTTATAAATGATTGGCTCAACAACCTATAAAATCATTAAGCATCATTACAACTCAACAAGGGATCAACCTTGGGGTATTACAATCCCCTTCCATTATTTTTTCATTGCCCTCGGTGTAGTTCATTTACATAACTTTAGCAAGATTTTCAAAATCTTCAAAAAGATGCAGGTACTCTACCCGCATAGCATCTTCATGCTCACAGGTTGCATCCTTAGGAATGTACCGGGTCCATTGGACCTTTACAATCCTTATGAATTGATTCCGGAGCTGTTTGATTTTTCGGTCCAGAACATGTACTAGATGCATGCGAAAAACGCTTTCTTTCTCCACCTGAATCACATTCCAATCAATAACATGATTAGCATCAGGTATATATTTCTTAAGAAATGATACATGGAATACATTATGTATAGACATAGATGCAAGTAATGAAAGCATGTAAGCTATTGGTCCAATCCTTTCTAGGATTTCAAATGGGCCACAATATCTGGATGCCAAGTTGGAACAATTTCCCAACTTCAGGGAACTTCTATTGGCTTTCACCATCAAGAATACATGATCAACCACTTTAAATTTCTTGTGGGTTATTCCCTTGTCAGCATATCTTTTCTACCTATCTTGGGAATCCTTCAAATTATGTTTTATCTTTAGCATTTTCTCTTCCATTTCCCTAAGAAACTTTGGCCCAATCACTGCTCTATCAGTTGGGTTGTCACATCTTATTGGTGTGTTGCAATTTATGCCATAAAGTGCCTCAAATGGGATCATCTTCAGTGATTCTTGGTACCCATTATTGTAGGAAAATTCTACAAAGTGTAAATAATATTCCCATTTAGACGGTTTGTCCATCACGTACATCCTTAGCATATCTGCTATCACTTGGTTCACCCTTTATGTTTTCCCATCAGTCTTAGGATGATAGGATGTGTTGAAGTTTAGATTTGTTCTGAACCTCTTGAATAATCCTATCCAAAACTTTGAGGTAAACTTTGGGTCTCTGTCAGACACAATTGTCTTGGGTATGCCATGCAATCATTCTATCTCACTCATATAAATATCAACAATATTGGTTTCCTTGTGAGTAAGCTTCATTGGAATAAAATGGGAAACTTTAGTAAGCTTGTCCACTACCACCATGATAGAATCATGGTGCTTTCTTGTTTTGGGTAATCCTATGATGAAATCCATGGTCACTGTTTCCCACTTCCACTCAGGAATGGGCAATGGTTGCAACAACCCAACTGGGTTCCTATCCTCAACCTTGACCTTCTAACACTCCATACATTTAGAAATGTACTCAACAATATCCCTCTTCATGTCTAGCCAATAGTATTGGCTCTTGACCATTGCCATTGTTTTATGATATCCTGGGTGCCCAACATAAGGAACATTATGCATCTCTTTCAAAATAATACCCCTCAATTCATGAGAATTGGGCACATAAATTTGGTTCATGTACAAGAGAACTCCAACATTTCCCACTTCATAATCTTCAACCTTATGTTGCATTTTACCTTCCTGTAGTTTTGTCACTAACTCCATGTACTGCAAATATGATTTTGTAGCCTTTGAAATCCTTCCCTTGAGATATGTTTGATACATGCTAATGGATGTAACATGAATTTCATGCACTCTCTTGCTGAGTGCATCAACCACTTTGTTCTCTTTTCCTTTGATGTGCTTGATGTCAAAGTCATATTCGCAGAGGAATTCCAACCATCTACTTTGCCTAGCATTTAATGTAGTCTGATCAAACAAATATTTCAGGCCATTATGGTCTATCCTCAACTCAAACCTGTTTACCATGAGGTAGTGCCTCCACTTTTTCAAGGCGTGAACTATGGCTTCCAACTCCAAATCATGAGTGGCATAGAGCATCTCATGTTCTTTTAATTTTCTCAATTCAAAAAAAATTACAAACCCATTCTGATTAAGGACTCCACCAAGTCCTTCTTTTCATGCATCAATGCAAACCAAAAAATCTTCATTTGGATCTGCAATCCTTAGAATTGGAGCACTGGTTAACAACTTCTTCAATTGTTGGAAGCTCTTCTCACATTTTGTTTTCTATTGAAACTTCACCCCCTTCCTTTGCAAGGAAGTGATGGGGTGAGCAATTCTCAAAAACCATGAAATGAATCTTCTATAGTAGCTATCTAGACCCATGAAGGATTTGAATTCGGTCACATTCTTAGGTGTTTTCCACCCTTTAATGGCCTCAATATTTTCAGGGCCCACTCCTATCCTTTCTTTGGATATGATATGCCCCAAATAGCGAATTCAATTTTGATAAAATGATCACTTGGCATACAACTGGTGTTCTCTTAACACTTGTAACACCATCCTTAAGTGATTCTCATGCTCTCCTTCTAACTTGGAATATACAAGGATGTCATCCAAAAAGACAAAGACAAACTTGTCTAAGTATTCCAAAAAAACACATTCATTAAGCACATGAAAACAACTGGTGCATTCGATAGCCCAAATGGAACCATTGCGAATTCATAATGACTATACCTTTTTCTAAAGGAATTCTTGTTGATTTCTTCATCTCTCATCCTTACTTGATGATAGCCTGACTTGAGATCAATATTTGAGAATATCATTGCATATTTTATCTGATCAAGGAGATCATCGATCCTTGGCAAAGGATACTTGTTTTTTTATGGTTACTTTGTTCAATTGTCTGAATTTGATGCAAAATATCAATGTCCTATCTTTATTTTTCATGAACAAGTCTAGGGCACCCCAAGGTGACACACTTGGGAATATATACCCCTTCTTCAGCAGCTCTTCAAGATGCATTTGCAACTCCTTCATCTCTGGTGTACTCATTATGTAGGGAGTCTTTGATACTAGAGGCCCCATGCATCAAATTTATAGAGAAATCAATATCTCTCTTTGGGGTTAGTACTGGTATATCCTTGAACACATATTCAAAATATTTCAAGACTAAATGATCCTCCATATTTGGCACCTTGTCGTTAGGTTTTTCTTCCATATTCATGTAACACTTCTTCAACTACATTGTTGAGATTTCTTAGATAGTAACTGCCCTAGGAATTTCTTGGATTGTTCTTGGGTTCCTTTCCTCATATAGGCAAGTAAATGCCTTATTATGACAATCTAGGATAGCATGGTGTTGGTCCAACCAATCCATACCAATTAGGCAGTCATATGAACCTAATGGAAATATGTTCAAATCTTCCTTGGTACTTAGCCCATTCATGTCAACTGGGCATGATTTAACCAACTCAACCACTTTTCTCTTGGCTCTTGTAGCCAACTGTACCAACCAATATTTTTCATGCTTGCTTCTTGGTAAAATTAATCTTTCCACAAATTTAGGATCTATGTAACTATGACTAGCTCCCGAGTCTATTAAAATAATAAAGGAATGGTTATTGATCATACCTTCAACTTCAATCATGTGTGATTGAAACTTAGCTTGCTTGTGTCTAGCGCTGCATAGATCCTTGGAACACTTCTTCCCATGTCCTCCACTGTTTCTATTTGTTGTACTTTGTGGAAAAATCTCACCTTGTCACTTCGGTGAGGACAATGTCTATACTTATGGTCTCCTTTACAACCCCAACATTGAATGGGTGTCTTCCATAGCCTTGGCCCACCTTCCTCAGCCATTATATGTTCTCTAAAATATGGTTTTCCTTGAGGATTGTTTCTAAAAAAGGGTGTTATGTTCCCCTTCTGCCTCTGCTCCCTCTTAAACTTATTCTTGTCCTCCAAAGCCTTCTGGAAAGTAGGATTTCCTTTTTGCTGATCATATACGTAGTTTTCTCTCCTTATGGTTTCTTCCAAGGTCTTGGCATCATATTGGATTTTATCACTTATGAAATATGGCAGCCCACTTAGGTACCTCTTAATATTCATTGTCTCATCCTTGATGAAGGAGATAAACTTCAAGAACTCTAAGAATCTCCTTTCATATTTATCAATAGTCATGCTACCTAGTTTAAGTTCAAAGAAATCTTTCATCCTTTTCTCATAATACCTCTTGGTTAAGTATTTCTTCTCAAAATGATTCTTGAATTCCTTCCATGTAACATTCTTCTCTCTGATGTGTTGCACTTGCATAAGTTGATCCCACCACATGGATGTCTTTCCTTTTGGCTGATAGATATCAATTTTTCCTTCTTCATGAGAAGAATAGTTATGAAATTAGAACTACTTCCTCATACCAAGCAACCATGTCTCAACATATTCATCCTTCTTGTTCTCTCCATCAAAAGTAGGAGTTTTGATCTTATTCATTTCTCCTTTCAAGTCATCCACCCCATACCTCCTATGCTTCTTGACAGGGGAGGGACTCGAGTTGTTATGTGATCTCCTATGTGAATGATTTTGGGAGTGATGGTGATGTTTTCTACCACTCCTTTCTCTTTATTTTTCCTCAGGGGTCTTGTGGATTCCTGATTTGCTGGAGCTATTCTCCTTATCCAACTTATTTTCAATTATGTCCAAGATTTTCATTGACTTCATGTTGAAGTATTCCTAGTACTCTTTGGATTTCATAAGACTTTCATTATCAGCTTTGTGACTCTGGACATCTTTCTGCAATTTTCTAATAGTCTCTACCATATTCATGTTATCATCCTTTCCTTTACCATGTCCATTGGAGTTAATTCCTCCCATACCCAAATGGACATCCATTCCTTGGATTTCATCTTCCTGGCTATAAGCCCCCTATGTATCATCCATCCCTTATCACTTTGGTGATAACTCTATTTCGTTCTAACAACTATTAAATATTCAAAATGTCCATCCAATAAAACTTTGTCAGGATAATTGTTCTTAATAATTCCATGAAAACAAAACCATTCTCCTTCATTAATACATCATACTTATTTTCTTCTTATTTCATGAGAAATTGACCATTCAAGTCCAATTTCTGGGTGGACAGTTATATTCTATTGTTCAAGACCATTCCAATGGCTACATCCATGCTCAATTCTGAGTTTTGAGCAGGAAGTTATTGCTACTTGAACCATTTGTCCCTTTTTTGTTCTTAAACAAAAATTGTGGGTGATAGCCCCTTTCCTTCAACCCAAAACTCATATGAATAAGGGTTGTAAACTAGTGCTAGTCATTAAGCTCTTATCTTGTGCTTTGAGCCTTCAAGATACAGAACTTCGGGACATTGGAGGACCTGCACCCATTGCCATACACTTTCCCTAAACGTTGATTCTCTGAATACTCGAAGGACATACAGATCAATGGTCCTTATAACAAATTTAAATATAAAGTGGATCAGGGCTTTGAGATTCTGGGCTTCGATGGTTTCCATAGTGCATCACAAAAATTCTACCGAATCACCAAATTGGTGAAAATGCGAAGGATGGTGGATCTACGGTCCACATTCTCTGCTCAGATCAATGGTGGATAGGAGCTTCAGGACTCCAGGATTCAACGGTTTCTAAAAAAACTTCACTACCAATCTCTTGAAGTGTCGACCCACCAAAGATTCCCTCTCCTGCCTCCACATGTCATCTATGATTAATGGTCACAATGGAGTCCAGCCTTTGTATCTCCATAATTACTCGACCGTAACAATTTTTCAATGAAATCCTCTGGAGTACCACTCCTCCAAACTATGGAATTTGGCACCATGTGTCCTCTATGATCAACGGTCACGATGAACTCTGACCTTTGGGCCTTTGGAATTCCTCAACTGCAGCTTCTTGTGCCTTGAATTCTTTGGACCAAGGGATCTACCACCGTGTTTCCCATCCCGATGGATGACAAGGATTTACTCTGCTCTTCAGAACTTCGAGACACTTCATACTTAACAATTCTTGTCCAAGTTCATTCGAAGTGCCAAGTCTCTAGGCTGTAGGATTTGGTGCCATGTGGCAGAACATTAGAAGCAGACACATGGCCCAATCTGAGGGGTGAAACGTGTGAATCTCTAAATGGAAAATCAACCCTTGAAAAGAAGATAGCACATTGACATATCACACACATCATGTGTGTCCACGTAACCCCCAGGTGACATCACCACCACGTCACTTCGAAACTTCAAGACTTCGGGACTTTAGAGGTCCATAAATTCTTCCAACAATTTTTCCCCAAATGTCAAACTCCCAAAATGATTAACCTTTTGAGGCCCATGAAGTAAAACTATCACCATTCAAAGTGGTGACACATGGCCCCATCGTCAAGTGACATGTGTCAGGTTACAACTAGAAAATTGGTCTTTTAAAAGAATGAAACATACTAACACGTGGCATCATCTTGTGTGCCCACGTCACCCCAAGTGACATCATCAAGCCATGTCATATCCTACGCTTCGGGACTTCAAATATTTCCTTAACACTACTCCCCATTCCTCCCAAACTCTAAATTCCTGAACTGTGTTACTCTAGAGCTTCGGGACTCCAACGCTTCAGGGCTTAAAAATTTCAAGCTTTGAGAGATTCCATTTTCGCACACCTTATAAATCTCGAATTTCGAACCTCCGAATAGGTTTATGTCACTCCGACTCTCCAACAATTCAGAGCTCTGGGACTTTGGAGGGTTTCTCTTCCAAACACCACACAACCCCCAGACTTTCGAAGACCATGGATATCTTAATCTATGGAAACGTGTCCCTAGAATGGACAGTTCAAAATGATTTTGTGCTTCGAGACTTTGGGGCTCTAGGACTTCGGAGCTCCGAGACTTCAACTATTTCTCTTCTTATAGTTTTAAAATGGCTATAGGGAAAAATTTTGAATGACTTAGGTGCTTAACCTCCATGCACCTTCTCCAGATCCCATGGTTATGAGGGTTTTGTCCCTTCCTGAAATAATCCAACAAGTCAAATTTAATTTTTGTGTTTCCAAACCCACAGTTACTGTGACCTCTTTATCTGCTGCCATTTCCTAAACCGTTATACCTCATGAGCTTCAAAACACAACCAAGGTATTCTCTTACCACTCATGGATTCTCTTAACTTCGAATGTTTTCTCTCTCAACAATAGTTCCTTCTGAACCTTTGCTTCTATCTCCACTTATACGACCCAATTTAGGCTCAGTGTCAAAAATTGGGCTCTGATACCAATTTATAATGTCCCAGACCTTACATGTTGGGTCATTCCACTTAGAGTAAATACAAAACAAACTTCTCAATCTTCTCTTATATCAATTCACAACATCCTCGACCACCCAGGGTGGACCATGCTACCACAACTCTGCTGGGTTCAAGCTCTGAAACCATTTTTGTAAATTTCGGCCTTAGAGGCCTGCTAGACTATGCCTCAATTAAACTTTTGTGGAAGACATAATACATATACAGTTAAAAAATGATTTACATTTTGTTATCACACAACATAATGCAGAAATAACACTAAAAGCATACATGCAGTATTCACAGGAAAAACCCATAAACATAGCAACACATATAAATACACAACGTCTAACCAAACATGGAAATGGTACGTATCTTTTAATTGAAGTACACAAATTGCATGCATACCTTCCACGAACCTCCCATCCTTAGACCACACTTCTCCAAGATATCAATAATGGGTCGCCCCTGAGTTGGGACTAAACTCCACCCAGGGAAAAGGAATCCTAGGCTAGGATGAGGCTACGGGAAGCTGCATAATGCACATGAAGGATTCTCTGCAAGGATCCTACTTACACCCACCACTCATAGTCTCTCATTCCCCACATTCCTATCCCACCCTGGGAATATGCACCTTCATTGTTCCATAGTCCATCGAATCCTCCACTTCCCTTCTAGGGCTTCAACAACAAGTCGAATCAGGAATTCCTAGAACTATGTAGCTGTTGTTGGACTCCCTCCATGAGAAATTACTTACCCAACAAACTCTCTCACCTAGAGAGAGTTTATCACATGCCTGACAACCTGCTTCCTCAAACCACAACAACCAAACAGGCAAGGCAAAGGATGGCTCGACTATTACCGAGGTTCACAATGGCAAAGGTTCAATAATGGAGGAAATGGATTTGGCTGTGTGCTTGTTCAATGCATGTGTGAACTGGACAAGGGAGGCATGGATCATGAGTGAACTCATGAGGAAACATGGTAAGCAATGGTCAATGATTAGAATACTCAAAGCAAGAATGGTGAGAATGGTCCGACTCCAGAATCATGAGAGAGCCTGAATGGAGAGAGAAAACCCCCACAATGGTGGAAATTCCCACATAAATCTTCATGCATCCTGGGTGACACTTGGCTCTCCATGAGATCATTCCTCTCCACTTGGATTTTTTTCCTCTCCCCAAAGGAACTTAGGATAATTGGGTTTGTTTCCCAACTTTAGTATTTTCAGGAAATACATTATAGTATTCCCTTAGGTTAAGCCCTCAATCCTAGCCCCTCTTTTCTAGCTTCTCAACCCCATTCTCTTTCCCTACCTAGTGGATCTTATTCCTCCATAACTCTTTCTTCATGGTTGGTCTACATGCAACGATGTATTTTTATTAATTATTTTCATAATTAAATATACAAAAATAGGCTCTTTGTCCTTAGCATTTAGGCTCTCCATCCTAATAAACACATAAGCCTCCCAACTTATAAATACTTGGATCATCAACCTATAATATCATTAAGCATCATTATAATTTAACAGGGGCTCATCCTTGGGGTATTACAAACTTCAAATCTTGACAAGATATTATCTTTGAGGAAAGTGATCAATTCTTCAGAGTCAACCTTTTCTAGAGTTGTTGCATCTTTCCATTTTGTGAAATAATAGATTGCAGTAAGAATATATGAGTGACCTTTGTTGTATTTTGTATTGATTGGTCCAATAACATCTAGTCTTGACTATGTAAAAGGATCTTCAATCGTTATAGGTTGATGGCATTGTTACTTTCTTCATTTTTCCTGAAACGTTTTGACAAGAAATGCATTTTTTGATCATTGAGTAAGAATGTTTAAAAATGGTGGGCCAATAATAGCCTACTCTCGTGATTCTGTGGGCAGTAGTTGTAGGTGCAAATTGTCCGCAAAAAATAACTTCATGAAAATATTGTAATACCTTTTGATCCTTTGTGGAATCAATACATATTAATAGCATTCCATCAAAATGTCTCTAAAACAAAACTTCAATAACTAACACATATTGACTGGCCTTCATTTTCAATGATCTTCTTTCCTTTGAATACATACCAATGGGAAACTAACCAGAACTCAAATAAAAGATTATATTTTTGTACCATTCTCATGTCGAAAATGATGACCCTATTGAAATTGATATATCATCATTCACTACATAAATTTTCATCATTAACTTAGATAATCCTTGTCCTTTGACTGCTTTTAGAGGCTTGATTTGGATATTATACTCTTAAATTTTGGCAAGCCAATTTTCCCATTTTCCTTCTCTAAGATGTTGATTAAGAAAAATATTTACTGGAGAGGTTGGGACATAAGCTATGACATGAGATGATAGAATATATGTTCTAAAATGTGATACTTCTTTGACCAAAGAAAGAGATTTCTTTTCTATCTATGAGTATCTTAGTTCATAATAATGCAAAGTTTTACTCTTGAAACTGATTGGTAATTATTATACTTTTGAATTAATTTCTGTTAATATGGAAAAAATAATCTCTTTTGCAAGAAATGAATATAATATGAAATCTTTATCAAAATTTGGGTTGACAAGGACTCAAGTAGTAGTGATTACATGCTTTATTTTTGTAAATGTTGTTTGAATTTCTCGAGTCCATTCAAAATTTTTGTCTTTTTCTAACAATATATTGATGGGCTTCACAATTGTAGTGTAGTATAGGACAAATATCCATACAAATTTTATCTTTCCAAAGAAATATTCTACCCCGTTCTTAGATGTTGGAGAATTTAGATCATAAATGACCTTGATTCTTTTTGGCTTTATACATATTCCTTATTTACTCACTATGCATCCCAAAGGTTTTCCTTTTGATACTAGAAACATACATTTCTTAGGATTCAAAGATATACCATACAATTTGTATCATTCAAAAACTTCTCTTAAATGTTTGATATTCTCTTCTCTTAATTTTGAATGAATTGTTAGATCATCATGATAGCCAACCATAAACTTTCCGATCAAATCTTTGAAGGCATGATCCATTTCCCCTTGGAAATTTTCTCCAGCATTTTTCAACTCAAAAGGCATGTGAACATAAACATAATTCTCCCATGGTGTAACAAAATCAGTCTTGGGTCTATCTTCCTCAGCAACAAGCATTTGGTTATATTCAAAAAACCATCCAACATAGACATTAAGGATGAACCAATAACTTGTTTTAACAACATCTCCATGTTAGGGATTGGATAATTATCTTTTGATGTTTTCTTTGTTTAGATATCTGAAGTCAATAGAAACAAGAATTTTCCCACTCTTTTTTCTTACTAAAATAAGAGTTGAGAGCCACTTTGAATGTCTGATTGGGAAAATTATTCCATCCTTATTCAATGTTTCCAATTCCATTTTTACTAAAGGATTCAATTTAGGATTTATCATTCTTAATTTTTTCTTAATAGACTTCGATCCTTCTTTAAGTGGTATGATATGCTAAAAAATAGAATTATCATATTCTTTTATATTGTCATAATTCCAGGAAAAATATTATGAAATTGTTTAAATAGAGAAGTGTATTGATCAATTTCTTCCATTGTACAACCTGTACCAATATTTATATACTTGGGAGAATAATGTATACCAATGTTTATCTTTTGTGTCTCTTGAACTTTTCTGATAGATACTTCTTCTTTTGGATCTTGGAATTTTTTTTTTATCATTTGTTGTAAAAAGATATTCCAAACTAACATAATATTTTGAAACAGGTACATTAGTTTGATCATCAAAGATTTCAGAAGAATCATATGAATCAATGAGAAAATCAATGATGCGTTCATCATTTTCAAAAACTTGCAGATAATATTGATTGTTGGGTACTGAAGGCCCTAAGATTATTTTAACATGAAATGTATTTTGACTTTGGGAATCATCAGAGTTTAAGAAAGATGCAAAAACCACCAGTGAATCATCCTTTTTATTCTTATCTCGGGGTTCAATGAAGGAGATGTTGAATGAGTTAAAAGAGTCCATGATCTCACATGCTCTTTTTGCATAGTGTTTCAAATTTCTTTCTTGATTCTATATTTCCTTTCGATATGGTTTATGACAAATTATGAGTCACCAGTTACTACCATATTTTCAACTTTCATATGGAGTGAAAGAATCATTCCTTGTATCAGTTCTTCATATTCTTCTTTGTTATTGGTACATGGAAATTCTAGTTTGATGGCTTGTGGATATATACCAGATTGAGGAATTTGAAAAATGATCCCTACTCCATTTCTATATTTAGAACAAGCACCATCAAATGACATCTTCCAGAAACCTTGAAAATGATTTTCTTCCTCTTTCTTTAGAGGGTTGATTTTTTTTGGACTAAGAACAACATAATTTATGATTCCAACATCAATATAGTTTTTCATTACTTCGTTCGCTTTCTTCTTGAATGATATTGGATTTCTAGTTTTTTGAGGAACTCTAATCATTGTTCCATCTTTGTTAGGAAGCATCATACAAATTCTATCATTTACAATATATCCTCCAATCAATGAACATTGATATCTTCCTAATACAACACCATATGTTGGAGGAAAGTCTACAACTATAATAGTGAAAACTATTGTGATGTGAGGTGTTGCACTTATCCATGAAAAAAATAATTTTATGTCACCATAGGTTGGGACCCTTATTGAATCAATGACACATATAATTTCACCGGTCTCATGATATTTGGTATATCCCATTCCCAATTTTTCCATTACTAATGGATGAATGATGTTGTTGATTTATCTACTATCAACTAGACAAATATTTAATTTAAGATCATGATTTTGTATGGTTATGTTTTTGTTGTTTCCTGGAACTCATGAAAACAACTTATATTCTTGTATTTGAATCATCAAGTATCTTAAAAATATTTTCCTTTTGTTGATGTATCTTAACCACCTCTATGAAGGGAAAATTAACTATTATTTTGGCTAATTCATCAAGCAGATTATAAATCATTTGTGGTGGAGTATTTTCCCAACTAGCAACTGTTTTTTCTTTGCTAGTTCTAAATTATTTGTTTTTTCTTTTTATTTTTTAGGTGCTTCTTCTATTTTGAATAGACTCACTTGTGTTCTTGACTGACTAAAATTTTCTTTTGAATAATCATTGTTATCACTGGAATTTCATCCACAAATGGTTACAGGAATCCAACATCTTCAAATACTCATCAGTTCATCCATGGCCCAGAAAATGCATTTCCAAAGGGCACAAAACTATACAACTAGTTAAAAAATTAGCATGCACTAAAGATACAAATGCAGTGCGCACATGTGCGATAGTCGAATAATGTCAAAAAAGTGCATAGGTTCCTGATGTGTGGCTGTGGACTCAAAAATCCACGAACACCTAAGAATGACACATTTATGATTTTGGTCGGCCTTTCACCCATCTCTAGTTCATCTCCCAAGTCGATTTGACACCCAAATTCGAGCTGAATCCGAGTGGGCAATTGGTCAAAGACCTAAGGGTGCCCTAAAGAGCCCCTTGTTCACACTAAATACTGGTTGAATAATGCCTCAAAGATTGGCTATAAAAATAGGCCATGGGTGCACTATATTTTCAAGGAATTCATTTGTATTGTTATGCTACCTATATTCTCTTAGAGGATCATCTTTCCACATCAAGAGTATATAAGCACCATTTCATTGAAGCTATTCACATCACCTCTTGAGTGAATGAGATTTAGGATTTCTTCACCATTTCCTTCTAGTTTGTTATTTGTAAGAAGAGCTCAATCATTGTGGGTTCAAGAGCCCTCCCTTGGAGGAAGAGGGGACCCATAAGTCTCTCTTTCTCTTTGGTGTTTTCCCACTAATACAACTTATCTATTGGGGGCATGAATGTTGTTTATTTTTGTTCTATTTCCCTTATGCACTCTAGTTTAGTCTCTTTTATTGTTATTATCTTAGTATTTTGTTTATTTCTCATGCTTGATGTTTCTAACTCTTGAATTCGTTGTTGTCCTGCCCAGCTAAACCAACTAGGTTTGTAAGCGTCTTGATTTTGCTCATTTAGGTGACGAAAGGGACGCAAGAAATTGGAGACTCCACTGGGGATAGGTATCAATTTCCTCCCCATTTTGGGTTGTTTGAGCACTTATTTTAAGTTTATTTAACTTAAAGGAACCATAATCGGCCCATGCCTGCCTACAAAAATCCAGATTCGGAGATGATTTGAGATAATTTCATCTGAAATTTTCTTCCCGGCCATGTAATAGAAGGTGCATGAGATTTTTGACCTACGGGTGTGTCCTCCGAGCACGTGCACCAAACCTTCTGTATTCCTCAGTGCATTCTACGCATTGCGCCCATAAGTCATTTTTAATTTCCGCATTGGCGCCCAATGCGCCTTTGTCTACTTTGCGACCCGCGCATCTGTTCATAAAATCACACATTGTAAGGGTTTTGTGATCTATTGAAGGCCCACAACCTTCTTAAGTTTGATTCTATGCAGATTTTAATATGCACCACTTAGATTCCCTCTCCACATGAAGGGTTAGTCAAAACATAGGCACTTAGGAGGTTAAAATCCATATTTTTCCCTCTTTTTTCTCTTATTCTGCCACATGGATGGCTTTCCTTTATTGTAAAAAATTAAGTTGGAATCATTCAAATATCACAAATATAACCACTTGCATTGGGACCAGAAATTGAATGCCAATCTTTGAGTATGCTCTTCTCTCGTGCCATAGAGCGATCTTGAGAATCGAAAAAATGATTGAGGGGAAATGTCATCTCCCTTAAAAGACAAAATATTTAGGAGAGGACAACAACCCCCTTGGGATTCCTCTTAGTTTCTTTTTCAAACAAATATTAAAATTTGTAAGGGCCCATACATGACCACATGCTACAAAGAATATGATAGTTTTGAAATAACTTTCTTAGATTAAATCACTAGGGAAGTTTAAAGATTTTGTAACGGGCCCATACATGCCCACAAGTGCACAATCTAGGATAGTTTTTTTAAGCTTTATTAGATTAAATCACACTAGGGAGTTAAAGGATTGGTAAGGACCCACATTTCGATATGCTAGTTCTCTAGGGACTTTAAAATTCTGCAAGGTTGTACCAATGACATTTAGTAAATTAGGTAATCAAGACTTGTAAGGACCACATGAAGTCCACATGAAGCAAGGTGACACCTAACTTATTAAAAAAAAATTGTCTTACTTTCACTTGTTCACAGACAAATTCACTACTCACTCAAGTAGTTTTCATCTTGAAATGTGGATATTGAAGTAAGTTTCCTCCAAAGGATTCTGAAATGCCCCATCCTTTTCTTGACGAAACTATCCCCTCCCATTTAAATTCAACGAGATTGGTTCACACTTGCAATATCTCAAACAACCACATCTAAATTTTTTCTAGAAACTCACTAAGTTTTCCTCCACAGGAGGCGCCAAAAGAATTTTTTTAGTGTAGGTAGGATTTCGGGGATATGCATCCAAATAATTCCTCATTATCTAGTTCTCACGTCTTCAAACAGTAGAATTTGTCAAATAGGGAACTTTAAATCCTCCAAGTCAAGTGTTCCTACACCATAAGGTAGGGATATAACCATGAAGGGTTGAAGGTCGAGGTCTGGTTGTTCTGTGGGTCCCCCCTTGAGGCACCCACCTCTTGGACGAGATCCATCCCATGACCCATTTCTTAGGACGAAAATCTAAATGTTGCACTTTGACCGAGGTACCTAATGACCAAATCTTTTAGGAAATCTACCCAAGTGGAAATTGTGGGCTGAAATTTCACCTTGATCGGATTTTGTGTGGATATTGGGAAATATCACCAGCTCTTTCAGGATATACACCCTCTACCCCTCATTATAACTGATTGTTTCATCCTTCACTAGTTCCTCTTCCGGTGGCTTCAGACCCCACTGTTGAGTGCTATTGGACGGTCCAGTGCTATTTGAGAGGAAGGAAGTTACGTCTTTTAGGACACGAGCATTTGTTTTCTTTGTTCTCCCATGTGGAAAAAATACACCTATTCACATGTATGCTTCTTTATTGATTTATGTATGATGCTCTTGTGATTACATACTACTGTGAGATATATTGTGAAGGTTCAAAAGATTATAGAAAACACTCTTGTTCATTTATTGCTCCCATCATCATTTTGCACACATCCACTTTGCTAGTCGGAAATCATAGGGGACCCCCATCATCCCCATCATTCCAGACGCTTGCTAAATATCTCTCCTATTCCAGGGGGATTTCTTAGTCTTTCCAACTCATCGGCTCCACCTTCTCACACCCCTGTGAGTTCTACTGTCTTGGGATCATTTTTGCTTGGTTCCACTTTACTTGGGTCCACTTCCCAAGGTCAACCATCCACTCTCTCTCCTTTACACAAAAGTGGGGGGAAGACTTATTCCCAAGGAGGAAGTAAAACCCCACCTAACCCCCCTCACGGGTCGGGTACACAAATCACTCACACCATGGATGGAACTAACCCTCCTCGAGGATCAGGTACACAAAAAATTCCTGCCATGATGGGAATTAATCCTCCCCCACCACCTCAAATGCCATACTTGGCTTCCCTCAACATACCGGATCTGACTAAGCTCACTAATGATTCTATATTGCATGACCCCACATGGCCTACAATGCCTACCAAACTACCTTCAGACATTCCCAAGTTTGAAGGAAAAGCGGGAGACAACCCAGCCAACCATATCATGACCTTCCACTTATGTTTCTCTTCAAATGACATCATGGATGAACTCGTTCTCTTAAGATTATTTCAACACACACTCACTGGCCCATCAGCCAAGTGGTATGTAGAGGAAAAATATGGGTCCCATGTGACCTTTGAATCCTTGGCCAAAGCATTTTTTACCTTCTTTCAACTACCAATCCGTCATGAAAATGGTATCAAACTACTCTCATAGTTTAAACAACCCTCTACTACACACATCACTGACCACATTCACGAATGGCATCAACAATGTAGTCTGTGCAAAGCAGAAGCCACCAAGCAACAATGCCTCAATTGGTTTCTCAAATCACTTGCTTCCCTCCTTGCCAAGGATGTGCCCGCCACCTTCCCCCATTCTGAAGAAGAAGCCATTAGCAAGGATCAACAGTTTGAACTTATTTATTCACAGTCAGTATACTTATATACGGTACTACCTGACGCCCCGAGACCCATGACATTCAGCCATGACAAACTTGGGATTTCTCACTCTACGGATATATTGATTGTTAACACTACACACCACAATCCACACCTCCAACAACCACCTATGTATGGAACACCTCAATAGCCATCAGTATATGGAAGAAACACTTGTTATTCTGCTCCCCCCTATCAACAACCATACCCTTTTTCCCCCCATCCACCTATAAGTGGACCCCCATCGGCACCCATGATGCGCCTGATTGTTCAAACTAGTTCTGGAAACACCTCTACCTCTGCTTACACCCTAAGCACTAGTGAAAGTGCCACGCCTTCCTATGTACCTTATGAATCATTTCCACAACATAATCCGTACTTCCCATTCCCTGGTCCTCCCTAACCCATTGCTTCTCCACAAGGCCAACCACATGTTGGCGTTAACTTTGTTCATCCCTCTCCCATTCAACAAGTCCACAATTTCGAACAACTAAATACGGAAAATTCGACCCATCAGTTGAACAATGCCAAAAATAAAGGAAAAAAACAAAACAACAATAATTCAGGACCAAAAGGGAGTCACCCCCAACAGAACCAACTTGTTGGGGGCAACCAGAATCAGGGGAACCAGAATCCCCAAGGGGTAAATAATAAAAAATGCCAAGGGAAGAATAACAACAATCTTCATACTAACTTCCCTTGTGCCCTTTATGGTGAGTATGGTCATTATACTCACCATTTCCCTCAAATTGTCGACTTTAAATGGATGAAAGAATCTGGAAATGGACCACGTCCCACAACACCACCTGTCTCTCAGCAAGCCCCACAACAATATGTGCAGCAACCCCCCCCAACCGTGCTACAAAACCCCATTCCGCACCAAGGGGTGATGAATACCCAACAGGAGATGCATCCTTCCCCACCATAGATGGGACAGTATCCCAACCCAGGTACTTTTGTAGATCACACTATCCTCCTCACTAGTGAGGAAGAAGTTCTTCTACAAATGCAAAACCATCAATACAGCGCATCCCCTGACTCCACTCCCACTACCTCGGAAAAATCCCCAGCAACAATTGGGCCACCTTTGATGATTCCTCACCCTAACACTGAACCAGGCCTTTGTATTCCTTGCATCCCATTATGATGAAATGTCGACAACCCTTAGGTTAGGGTGGCACACAATTACATTCTAGTCAATGACTTGGCATAGTCTCCTGCTGCCATGTCAATTTTATAAGTCCTTCAAACCTGTCCTACTCAACGAAAGTCCTTACTTTCTTCCCTGGGGGCAGTCAACCCTACCGACACTCAGTACATCACCTTTGACCTTGATAGTGGAGAACCCCAACTCCCTGCTCCGGTAGCTTTCCAAATACTGGTTAAAACCCAGAACATCACAGTTCATCATTGCATCATTGATGAAGGTGCATCCATGTGCATCATGTCCAAAACTATATGTCAGAAACTTGGCTCCCCCAAGATCATACCCTCCACCATTACTCTGAGAGATTATGTTGTACGACCATCCTCTCCGGAAGGGCTCTTTCAAAATGTCCCCATTGAACTCAAGGGAAAGACTATCCTCATTGACATTGAAGTTATCGACACTCCGCTCAATTACAAAATTTTGTTTGGGCATAGCTACATGTATGCAGTGAAGGCTATGACCTCTTCCATGTTTCACACAATGATGTTCCCCCACAATGGGAAGATCGTCACCATCAACTAAGTGTCACATTACAAGCCCAACCCTTCCTCCAACATCGATAACATCCTACCTTTTGTCCACACTAATCCCGATGCCTACCCACTTATTGAGATGGGTCCTAGAATTTTCAAATATTCATCCTTTCTAGGGACATACCATGGAGCACCACCGCTCATCCATCCCTTAGCACAAGTATGTGTTATCTCATCCAATGGAACTGAAACTGGAGATACCCTTCCTTCCACAGAGGCTTCCTTACTATATGACGTCCCACTTGTCGCAAAGATCCTTCCTCAGGAATCCCTTGAGCACTCTTCAGTCCCACTTGTTCCTGACTTTACCTCCCCCCAGGGCCACATCCTAGTTTGGGAGATAGTCCCCATAGACATTACCCAAATCCCCTTCTTTTACCCCCCACTGGGCATACAAGCTTTCCAAGTAGCCGAAATGATTACCCTTCCCAATATGGTGTTGGAAATTCCAATATGGTGTCTACATCCACCTGCAATGATCCCTCAACCATACCTCCCTCCCCAAATAGAAGGAATCCCAATGAAAATTCCAATACTTACTCCAACCACACCTCCCTCACCCCCACTCACTAGCACCACTACTATAGCTAGGGGAAGAAGGAAGAAGAAAGAGCCCACCACTCCACTTCCCCCATGAGTTCATCCTCCTTGTGAAATATGCGAGACAGATGGACACCCCACTAATAAATGACCGTCCCTTCCCGAGCTACACAATTTAGTTCAATTGCCTTGGGCGACGACACCACTAGTCGCTTCCCGTAGTTCACATAGTACTACCGCCACTGCATCCCCTACCACAAGTAGAAAAGGTCTGCAAACCAAATTCACATGTGCCACCTGTTCAAAGTATGGCCATTACACCCACCATTTCCCATCACTACCTCAATTTTGGCAGACGCTAGCAGCAGTACGTCAAAAATTTCAGCAAGAACCCCTCCCATCCACATCATCTCAAACACAATTCACTGACATCCACTATGTCACAACCTCATTCAAAAAACAGATGTGATGTCCTTGCACTCTATGTGAATCACTTGATCACTTCACATACCAGTGTCACATGATTATTGAATACAAGAGTCATCAAATAGCTCTTATTCAAACTCCTCCCATCACCTCACTGCTAGCGATGTCGATAGTTCCCCCTACTCCCTCTCCAGCTATTCTTTATATCTTCTCCCCCAAGATTGAGCGACTTCCCACTCCTCCATGGTTCATAGATAGCCGAGAGGAGGATTTTCCCCCAAATCCCCCCAATTCTCCCATTCATTTCCCCATGAAAATCTTACGCCCAACTTCCATTTTTAACCCACAATATCTTGATATTTGGTTTATGTCAAGTGAACCATTGCAACCTCCTTGAGACACCCCCTCTACATTTTCACCACCAGAAGACAAACACATGGTGACAGTCACCAACATTACTCCCCTTGATCCCCTATATTCTCGACAGTTCCACTTCGACAAAGACATCCTCAAGGAATTAACTACCCTTGATTGCCCATGAGACCTGCTCCACCACCGAGTGCTCTTTCTTTCATAGGAAGCCTTTGTGCTTCCTCACCAAAACTCCATATACACAATCAAAACCAAATATTTTATCCCATCAAGGCATATAGACTGGTTCAATAACCCTATACCTATGTCCGACGCTTTTGAAGAAGGCAACATGGCCAACATTTCCCCCACCGTCAAAATCAATATTTCCATCAAACCTAGAAAGATAGAGGAAATCACCAGAGGCGCGCATACTCTCCTGAAGAAATCATAGCTTACAAATCTCTCTTCCAGGAATATTGAGACATATTTTCCTGGTCATACATAGAGATGCCTGGCCTTGATCCCTCTATTGTTGAATATCATATAGACACATGGCCTGATATTACCCTTGTATGACAAAAGCAACATCCATTACACCCATCCAAATTAGTGGCCATCAAATCCAAGATTGACAAATTACGCGCTGCTAGGTTCATATACCCCATCGCATATACGTCATAGGTCTCCAACACCGTCCCTGTTAACAAACAACAGGGCATTATCTACGTCTGTATGGACTTTCACGATCTCAATCATGCCTATCCCAAAGACAACTTTCCAATGCCCTTTATCGACCAAATTATCGATGATTGCGTTGGTCATGAGGCTTTGTCCTTGATGGACGGTTTCTCTGGGTACAACCAAATTCAAAAGCACCCATCCGATCAATACAAAACCGCATTCACTAACCTCTGGGGTACTTTCGCCTATCGTGTCATGCCCTTCGGCCTCAAGAATGCTGGTGCCACTTTTCAATGGGCCATGACATACATTTTTCATGATCTGGCTCATATCATCCCCGCATACTTGGATGACATCACCGCTCGATCCAAGAAACGCACTCAACATCTCGAGGATTTACGGATCGCCTTCCAAAGATGTTGTCAGTACAATATCCTCTTGAACCCCCTCAAGTGCATATTTTGCGTCACCATTGGCTCCCTACTTGGGTTCATCGTTTCCCAACACGACATTACTTTGGACCCCCTCAAGGTCAAAGACATCACTGAAATTCCCCCACCACAAAATTTACACCAACTACAGAGCCTAGAAGGAAAAGCTAACTTTCTCCAACACTTTGTCCTAGATTATTCCACTCACAGACATGGATTCCTTCACCTACTACATCACAACAACCCATTCCAATGGGATGAACATGCCCAATCCTCTTTCGAAGATCTTAAAGAGGCACTCTCCAATGTCTTGTTGATTAGTCCACCTGACTATGATCACGACTATATCCTCTACTTATCAGCCTTAGCCGTCTCAGTAGCAGGATTTCTAGTCCAATTAGGGGATGATGACCATGCAAGGCTCTTCAAATTTAAGCCACACATTCATTCACGTGAACCACTCGATATCCCACGCACTGGGGGGGCCACCCTCACAAGACCCCCTTGTACGACCATCCATACAAGCCCTACCCAAAAAAGAAACCCTAACTACTATGTAGGAGGATACAACCACTAACCTGAAACTTGTTGATCCTAAATCAGCTAGATCGATCTCTAGAAATCTCCAAATCTCTCCTCAAACCTCTTGTCAATCCACTATGGCAGCATGTACAAATGAGGTGGCAATGTGGACCCTATAGCTATATATAGTCCCTTTTCCAAAACTTCTAGGATTATTTCCAGGAGCTCCAAGCATCCATTTTTTGATCCGTCTTTAGGCACGGGACCAAAATCCTACCACCTACATAGTCACATTCCCTCGGCCACCATCCCTACCCAGCCCCTAGGGAGAATTTTTCTCACATCATGCCAAGACACGCATGCTCATGTTCAAACATTATCACATAACTGTTATATGTTCTTTATCTTCAGATATTGTTCACGTCGGGTATTTGATTTTCATGTGTGTAGGTATTTGTTCACCATACATGAGTGCTACCCCTTCAGGTATATCATCGATACTAGCATGTAATTATTTCCTCTGAATATCAATTACATTTCCCAGTCACACCCGCCAATATTTTCCTCTAGGTTTGCCCCCATTTGGCTCTATAGTACTCACACCTCCGCTACAATTCAGTACTGTCAATTGGTGGCACTCTCTCCCACATGAGTTGTCCCCATCGTAGTCCCCCTCTGGCACTTTGACACTCATGCTTTTTTTTACCCCCTAGGGCTGGGAGTCCTACTAGTCTTTGCATTCCCGAGAATCAACTGCATTCTCCTTCTCCTCATTTTTCTAAACTTCCACAGAATAGACTCCCGAGTAATCTAATTACCAGTCACATTTGACTGCACCTAAGCAGTATCATTAGCCCTCCATCTCATCCACCATCAGTTTTCCCCTCCGTAGATTGTCCTCCACTCATTTACCTAATACAGAAACCCACCTATGGGGCCCCCACCCTCCACCTATTTTCCCAACACCTTGTGCCCTCAAGGGCCAAGCCATCTTACACTGGGGCACTTGTTTCTATATCTGCACACTTGTCCTAACATATTCTTTATTCATTTGGTAATTGTACAAAGCCTTTGTTTCTATCCTTTACCTAGCTTATTGTCGTCACCCTTGGCGACCTTCTTTTTCTGGAAAAGAAACCCATGTCACCCTTTGTTGGGGCATTACTTATCTTCTACTCCTGCTGAGATCATCCAAAAACCCCAAGTATCCCACAGTCCATGTACCCTGATCTCTGATTTTTTCCACTTTGTCTCTTCTCTGGTCCAACTTACCTTCGTCTAGTCGTCCCCCTGACACTGGATCCAGTTTCATGGTTGTTGCCACTCATACTTCACATATATCCCCAACCAAGGGTATTCTTGAGTCTCACCTCATATTGACTTCATCCATGTATCTCCTCAGTCCATGATCTTATCATGTGGATTTCATGAAGCCCTTTGCTTCTTGGAGTCGCGTCTCCCTTTCTGTCGACATTAGCACAGTTTCCAGAAGGGAAACAATATCTTAACTCGCATTCCCTTTACAATGAGGTGTCTCAGACGACATAGAGAGAACCATCATTTCTCTCTGTTGTCATTGACCCCCACGACATTTGACTTCAACAATTTATCATGTTGCGGTGGGTCTTACTTTGCGACTATTGCAGTTGTTTTTTTACATTTGCCGAAGACCTCTGGAAATTGATAGGCTACCAATGCCTATGTATCGTCAACACTTATTACAAGTGTCCTCATCTCTTTTCAGAGTTTGTTCACCATCATAATTTTCCTTTTCTATTATCAACACAGCCCCGAGGGCACTGCAGTCGTCTACACCAACACACATATTCAGTTATTGTATTACACAATTTTGAGTTACATGACATGAGCATGGGGCATGCCCACCTCATTTGTACACAATTTTATTTTTTCCACACCTTTCGAAAGGTTCGGGTCCTACCGGTTCCCCTCTCCCTCCAATGGGTCAATCTTAAAATTCCCCTCAACTCTCTTTCTTACAAATGTACTCTCAGTAGAAGAAACATTGATGTATTTTGGCTATACGTATGCTCCTAACCTCACACATCAGGGGGCATATGTTATCACTATAATTTCATCCGCAAATGGTTATAGGAGTCTAGCATCTTCAAACACTTATTAGTTCACCCATGGCCCAAAAAATGCATTTCCAAAGGGCACAAAACTATACAACTAGTTAAAAAATCAGCATGCACTAAAGATACAAAGGCAGCGCAAACACGTGCAACATTAGAATAATGTTGGAAAAGTGCATAGGTGCCCGATGTGCAACTGTGGACGCAAAAAGTCACTCACACCTCAGAATGACGAATTTATGATTTTGATCGGCCTTCCACCCACTTCTGGTTCATCTCCCAAGTTGATTTGACACCCAAATCTGAGTTGAATCTGAGTGGGGGGTTGGTCAGAGACCTAAGGGTGCCCTAAAGAGCCCCTTGTTCACACTAAAGACAGGTTGAATAATGCCTCAAATCTTGTCTATAAAAAAAGGCCATGGGTGCACTATATTTTCAAGGAATTCATTTGTATTGTTATGCTGCCTATATTCTCTTGGAGGATCCTCTTTCCTCATCAAGAGTATACAAGCACCATTTCATTGAATATATTCACATCACCTCTTGAGTGAATGAGATTTGACATTTCTTCACCATTTCCTTCTAGTTTGTTATTTGTAAGAAGAGCTCAATCATTGGGGGTTCAAGAGCCCTCCCTTGGAGGAAGAGGGGACCCATAAGTCTCCCTTTCTCTTTGGTATTTTCCCACTAATACAACGTATCCATTAGTGGCATCACTGTTGTTTATTGTTGTTCTATTTCCCTTATGCAGTCTAGTTTAGTCTCTTTTATTGTTATTAGATTAGTCTTTTGTTTATTTCTCATGTTTGATGTTTCTAACTCTTGCATTCACTACTGTCTTGCCCAACTAACCCAACTAGGCTTGTAAGCATCTTGATTTTTCTCATTTAGGTGATGAAAGGGACACAACAATCATGATTTTCTTGTTCATCAAAAATGTAAAAGTATGATGTTCCTTCATCCATCTTTATTGACTATAAAATTTCATCTTAGGTGATGTTTGTTTCTTTATCAACATTCTCAAAGATTTTCACTTCCACAATTTCTTCTAATACCATGGCATTAGTATTTGGCACTCTTGGTGTCCTGGGTCTATTCTCTTCATTTGTATCATTTCTTACCCATTGATTTTGTAATGGAACTCTTGTATTGTGATTGGGTGGAATCAAATTATCAACTCTTTTTAGCCTTGTGATTTTGTTTTGTATAGTATGATGGTTCTACTCATTTGAGCAATATTTATTTTCTGTCTTGTCTCCTAAGTAGCTACTGGATCATTTTTGCAATTAGGGGGGACCCTATGGAAGATCCCTCCATGAGTTCCTCAATTTTAAACATTTATTGAAGTAGATGGTCCTTGATGTGATATGGAAAGGGTGTTCATTTGTCTTTGTAATTTCCCAAGAATGATCTCATGATTATCATTGTTCTCCAACATAAATTCTCCCATCTATGTTTCTTTCTGAATGGATCCATCTAAATCATTTATTTGTGAATATCTAATTGCATAATTTACATTTTTAGGAATTGTATTCTTATAACATCCAAATATAATAGGATCATTCAGTTGATCTTTTGGAATTTGATTCAAAGTCTCTAAGAATCGTAAATTTAAATCTATGATTATTTCTCCCTTTTTTAGATGAGTTTGAGTAAACTGAGTAAGCAACATATGATATGCAATGGGAGGTGCATACATAGTCCTAAACATATACTCTAGATAATCAAATGATCTGATTGATTGAGAAGGAATATAAAGGTACCATTCATAGGTTGGACATATGAAGGCCTGGAAAAATAATCTAACCATCACAACATCATGTTGAATTAAATGGATATCACAAAGATCTAGGAATTGATTCACATGTCTCTTTGAATCCGTGATTCCATCTTCTGAAAAAACTAGTAGAACTCATTGAGGGAGGGTTGGTAAAGTATGTTGTTCTCCTTATAAATTAAGTGGGCTAGACCTATCCCTTATCCTTGGGACTCTTTTCTTTTCATTTCTTTCTTCTTGATTATCAATAATCTCATTTCTTTCTTCTTGATCTCCCATGATTAGGGTTCTTCTTATTTCTGATTTGGACCTTTCACCAACTTTGTGAAGCTGGAGTATTTTTCTCTTACTTCTTGTTAACATACCTTTATAAGGTTCTAGTTTTTCTTGGATTCACACCCTTCTTCATTTTTTCAATGCTATCTCTTTTTCTTCCTCTCGAGCAAAGGTTTCCCAAGATATTTCAATCTCTTCTTGATTTTTTGATGTTGTCAACACAAAATCATACAATTGATGCAACACACTTCCTTAATTTCTGAGTTCGACTTGTAATTGAGGTTGTTTAGGTTATGGTTGATTCATTAAAAATATGGTCTGCAAAACCATCCTTTTATTCTCCCCAGTGGAGTCACCAAAAATGTTGATGTTCAGATTGGTCACAATCCAAACAACAACCTCACAAGGATAAAATACCCCCCTACATTTCTATATAGGTATTAATCCTTTGTTATTTTCTAAAGTTATAGCTTGATGTTCTTGAATTAGACTTATCAAATAGGGGAATACTAAAGAAAAAACCCTAATCTTTATTTCTTTGAAAATACAAAGAAAAAAATAAAAGTGTATTCACAAAGAAAAGTTCGTGAGAGAAGGAACAAGAATCTTTAAAGGATGAAATATACTATTTACATGATATTATACAAAGATAAGGAACCCATAATATGAAAATAAGAAATTCCTCACATCCATTAAAACATAATAATATTTCATCACATTCATAAGACAAAAAAGTATAAGTCCACAATGCAAAGAATTTTAAAAGAGTATATCATTTAAAATTGAAGAGAATATGATAAGTACACTTTAAACATCTCAAAGTTGAATATTCAAAGTTTGAAAATTCATTAAAGTTGCACCCTGATATAATTCTCTTGGGAGTTCAAAAATAATAGTTTGTTTTACAATAAAATAAAAATATTGTGTTTTACCAAATGGATTGGGATGGAGCTCTTATGGACCATAAAACAAAGAAGGTTTGGACCTGCAAGAAGAAAAAGAAGATGATCAAATATCGATTATGGGTTCTCAAAGGATGAAAAGACACAACCATATGATATTTGATTGAGAAGTGTGAAGGATATAAAATTATGAAAGGTGACCAATTTAATTACTATGATGGAATCCCTCTCTTGTTATCTACTTGTTGGTGTGCCTTTTATATCCTCCTTCATTGGAATTCTTTGACTAGTTACAAATGCTTCTTCTTGATCTAGTACAATTATTTTAGTTAAGGATTTATTTAACCAATTCTTGATATAATATTTCACCAGTTCCATGGTTACTTCTTGTCTTACTTTAATATCAAATAACGATTTTTCCAGAGATTCTTTGAAGTCCATCGAAAGTTCATGTAAAATATCCCCAATGTCTTTATTTTTATTTACATAACTAACCGACAAAATTTCCACTTATGTTTATGAATAGCCAGTCAATTTGTTAAACCTCTTAGTTCATGTAGTCTTCAATGAGTCCAATTTACTTCGAATTGTTATTTTCACATCAATATGGAATTCAATATTATATGTGATTCCTCCACATATCCAGTTGACCTAGATAAATCTAATTCAATTAATTTCAAATACAACTCTACTATTTTAACAGTTAGTATCAAACTCAACCAACATATCCCTTAAACTCTTGATTCCTTTTAACCAACAAGCCTTGAGTTTCTTTATTTTTATTGTGGAAGGTAAGTCCTCTTCTTTCCTCTATAACTAACTAACGCTTGAAACTTTTTCAACAAATGTGGAAAAAGACCCTTTGTAAAATTCTTTGTCATTTTCAAGATCAACTCAAAGGTATTGTCTAAAATTCTCCATTCTTGAGCCTAAATAAACAAAACTTGTTTCCAACCCCCATGTCTCAAGGATCATAGTCATTCTTTTCTAGATATTTTCAATGACATACATTATAATAGAAAGAAGTAGACTTTATGTTCGTTTTGGTCTTGAGATGGATTCTCATGTCCCATCAAGACTTTTCCAAGGTTGTATTGTGGCAATTGGGATGGAAGATAGTGGTGGGGGCATTAAGGAACTATGTATTTATTTGATTCTATCCTTTATAATTCCATTTTTTATTCTCCATTTATCCAACTGAGAATTGTAGGGATTCTCCTGTAGCTTCATGAATCTGTACAATTTTGGGAGGTGGAACTCCATTAAATTTGATTTCTGAGCTCAATTATCCTTGAACCTTTTTATTTTTGGAATGGATTTTCTCAATAACCAGTTTCTTTGATTTTTTTTCAAACATGGCATTGTGTAGGGTCAAGTATTCCTCTTCAAATACAATTGTCTCATGCATGGCCAATTCTGTGGTAATTTCCTTTATCTCTTGAATCCTATATTCTTCATATGGAAATTCAATGTCCTAAAAATTCACATCAATATCCATATCTTGAAGAACAATTTCTTCTTCAGGTAAGCCCTCACTTTATCCTTCCTTATTTGTTCCTCTTTTCTAGTTACTAAGATTTTGTGGGGTATTTCCAGATTTCCCTTAGGAGAGTTTTGTTCACCTCCATCATCGAAATTATGTATTACAAAAATTTTTTCTCTTGAACTCCACACTAGGATTTTTGTTTGGATAGGATGCTTTTTTGAGAAATATTAGGAGTCAATGAACTCCTTTCATTCACAATTCCTCCTCCATGTCTATATTGATCAGTAGTACTAATGACTATTTCAATATCCTGTTTCCTTTTCTCAATAGACAATGCTTCAGGGTTTTGACTATCGCCCTCTTCTTCTCTAAACAAGAATGTATTAGACAATGAGACATTGTACCCAACAGATGTCATGTGTTTCATAAATAATTGGCTAGGGTCAAATCCCTTAATTTAATTTTCTCCCTTTAGATTAAGTTGATCAAACTGGATTGGAATTTCATTGATGTGTGTAATGTTTTTTATTATTATCTCTCCAATTTTCTATGGAAGAGGAATGAACTGTCTTTTCCCCTTTTCATTAGAGAAATGGGCCCAAAATATATACTACTTGCAAAGTTCAACAAAAAATATCGTATTTGAAACATAATACGATAGATATGAGGATATTTCAGGAGAATAGTAAATCCTGATAATACTGAAATGCTTCATTGCTTCAAAACTTCCTCTCTTATATAAGAAGGATGTTGCTTCTAGAGACAATCTAGATGTGTTTGGTTCATAAATAATTTTTTTGAAAGAAGAAATGAATGCATTGTTTACTTCATAAAAGTGGTTGCATAGCCTTATGTTTCCATAAATAGAAATTCCACATCTGAACAAGGTTGAGATTACAATTAACTTGCTTAGCCAAAGGAAAACCTTTGAAAACATGATAGTATGTAATGGAAAAAATCAGGTATGAGGACATGTAGAATCTTTTGCTCTTTTTGAAATTTACCAAATGAAAATATAATTCACTAGAGATAATTTTTTCCTAATCAAATATTGTTCTTTCATGGAATGAAAAATACAAGATATACAGAGCCAATATTGGCTCTGTATATCCAAAAATCCAAAAATTGACCAGGGCTAAAATGGATGAACGCCAACTCAAAAGCCTTTGTTATAATTGTGATGAAAAATATTTCTCAAGCCACAAGTGTAAGGAAAAAAAGTTTTTTATGGCCATCTCCGAGGATATTTCGAAAGAGGATGTTGAAACCCCCCTTGTGTCTAAGTCACCTGAAACAACTGACATAACCCCTCCCTCAGACCCTTCTGAAGTAGAACCGATCATTTCCCTCAATGATCTCACTGGCTTCTCCACTCCCCAAACCCTCAAGCTAATCGGTTACATCAAGCATCAGAAGGTCGTCATTATGGTTGATAGTGGAAGCACCCATAATTTTATTCATTGTCACATTGCCCAAGAAACTCATTGCTACATCCATGTCGTCAACAATTTCCAGATCATGATTGTCAATGGTGGTTCCATAAAATGTGGAGGGCATTGTGAAAATGTGTGTCTCCAAAATGGTCACTACCACTTGAAATCTCATATGTTTTCTATCGACATGGGTGGTTGTGACATTATGTTGGGTGCAGATTGGCTAAGGACTTTGGGTCCCATTCTCAAGGATTTTAAGGAATTAATCATGCAATTCAACCAGGAGGACCACCAATATAAATTCCAAGGCATCACCACTGGTTCACCTGAAATCATTTGTTCCCATCGCATGGAAAAGTTACTCAAAAAAGGTCATTCTGGTGTTATTTCCCAACTCCATGCCATATAAGAAACTGAGACACCCTTGGTGCCACAAGACCTCCAAGCCATCCTTTATAAACATCAAATGGTATTCTCCACTCCCCAAGGAATCCCTCCTTCTCGTGGTGTTCATGATCATTCCATTCCCCTTGTACCCAGAATCCTTCCTCCCAATATCCGTCCATATCATCACCCCCTTTCACAAAAAAATGAAATTGAGAAAATGGTTCAGGAACTCCTTAATGCAGGCGTTATCCTCCCTAATACGAGCCCCTACTATTCTCATATGGTCATGGTCCTGAATAAATAAGGTTCTTGGCAAATGTGTCATGACTTCCATGCCCTCAACAAACTGACCATTAAAGACAAATTTCCCATTCCTATCATTGATGACCTCTTGAATGAATTGAGTGGTGCCCAATTATTTACTAAACTTGACCTTCATTCGGGCTACCACCAGATGCGTATGAAAGAGGCAGACATTTCCAAGACTGCCTTTAGAACTCATGAGGGACACTATGAGTTTTTGACCATGCCCTTTGGCTTGTGCAATGCCCCCTCCACCTTTCAAATCCTCATGAATAATGTCTTCCATCCTTTTCTTTGTCATTTTCTCTTAGTTTTTTTTTATGGTATCCTCATCTATAGAAAAACCTGGATAGACCATCCTGCTCATGTGGATCGAGTTCTCTGTCTACTCTCTCAACACCAACGCTTCCTGAAATAGTCTAAATGTGCTTTTGGCGCCTCATAAGTAGAATACTTGGGTCATCTGGTTGGCAAGGATGGCATTGGGTGGATTCGAAAAAGATTGAAGCTAATCAAGACTGGCCTCACCCAAATACTCTCAAAATCTTGCGTGGATTTCTGGTCTTAACATGGTATTATTGCAAGTTTGTTAAGAATTATGGAAAGATTGCAACACCTTTCACTGCTCTCCTCAAAATGAACTCTTTCACTTGGACTCCAACCGCTGCTCAAGATTTTCAAACTTTGAAGATGGCCATGTGCACCACTCCAGTTCTAGCCCTTCCTGATTTCACAAAGACCTTTGTGTTGGAATGTGATGCCTCAAGGAAAGTAATTGGTGTTGTCCTTATGCAAGAGGGTCGACCTTTGGCCTTTACCAGCAAGCAACTATCTGAAAGAAATATGAGCAAATCCATCTACGAAAAGGAAATGCTGGCTATTCTTCATGCCATTGATCTGTGGCACCCCTATCTATTGGGGCAATGTTTCCAAATTAAGACAGACCATCAAAGCCTCAAGTATTTTCTGGAACAACGCATTTCCTCCCCGGAGCAACAAAAATGGGTGACTAATCTCTTTGGATATGATTATAAAATCATTTACAAGAAAGGCAGAGACAATGTGGTTGCGGATGCACTTTCTCGAAAATATGAAGATGAAGGATCCCTTTTTTCTCTTTCCTTCATTGTACCAGATTGGCTCCAAGCCATTCACTAGGAATGGTTACAAGATCCCAAAAGTTCGCATTTGATCCAATAATTGCATTCCAATGCTCCAACTACCCCCAAGGTACTCTTGGCTCCATGATGAGCTTTGATACAAATTCCATTTGTATTTAAGTAAACAATCAAAGATTAAATCCATGGTACTTTCTGAGCTTCATGCTACACCCACACCGGGGCACTCCGGGTTCACAAAAACCTATGACAAGGTCAAACATTATTTTTTCTAGGATGGTATGAAACATGACATCCATAATTTTGTCATTGAATGTGATGTATGTCAATGCAATAGGGAGAAACAGTCAAATCTCTGGGCACACTACAACCGCTTCCAATTCCACCTGCTATTTTGAAGGATATATCTATGGATTTTATTACCAGCTTACCCAAATTGGGAAATAAATAAGTCATCATGGCGGTTGTTGATCACCTTTCCAAGTATGCTCATTTTTGTGCTCTTCAACACTCATTTAAAACATCCACGGTGTCTCAAATTTTCATGGATCAGGTCTTCAAGCTTCATGGCATGCCGCACTCTATTGTTTCTAATCGTGACCCAACTTTCACAAGAAATTTTAGGCAAGAACTGTTCAAGCTACAAGGCACCCAATTGCATCTCAACACAGCTTATCATCCCCAGAATGATGGTCAAACAAAAGTTTTCAATAAGTGTTTGGAAACATATCTAAGGTGTTTGGCCTCCGAAAAGCAAAATAAGTGGGCTCAATGGTTACCCCTAGATGAACGGTGGTACAAAACTTCATACAATATAGCTACATGCATGACTCCTTTTGAAGTGGTATATGGACAGAAGCCACCTTCCGTTCTCTCATACTTATCGGGTGCCTCGAAGGTCTAGGCGGTTGACCACACACTTATAGTTCAAGAGGATATTCTCCATACCCTCAAAGAGAATTTGTTCATGGCACAGAATCACATGAAGCAACAACCAGATCAAGGTCACTCTGAACATTAATTTGCAGAAGGGGATCATGTGTTTCTTCGACTGCAACCTTACAAGAAAACTTCCCTCAAGGCCGAGTATTTTTAGAAGATAGCACCCAAATTTTATGGTCCTTATATAGTTCTCAAGCATGTGGGAAAAGTAGCCTATTAGTTACCTTCGCCCAGTCATTTGAAGCTACATCCTACTTTTCATGTTTCATGCTTAAAGAAGGTGATTGGAGCTAAGTTCCAAATTCAAACCAACCTTCGTGAGTTAGTTGAAGAAAGATCCATTTGGATACAACCACAAGAAGTTTTGGACCAGTGTGAGCATTTCCTGCATCAGAGAACCATCGAGGAAGTGCTAGTCCATTGGAAAGATACAACTCCAGCAGATTCCTCTTGGGAACCAACTACCATTTTGCAGTAATTTCCACATCTCAAGCCTTGAGGACAAGGTTGTTTTTAAGGGGGAAGAAATGTTAGGGTCCTAACCCGCACATAGGTAGAACAATATATTCAAATGTAATAAAGGTCAATATTAATAAGGCCTTTAAATAACATAGAATAAGGCATATGTAAGAAGACCTAATAGAATCTTCCGCTTCTAGAAGGATCTTCCTCTAGATGCTTCTTTTGATAGACATATATAGTATAAATAGGTGTCAAGGGTATGATAACCCTAGCTTGGATATTATTGTAATAAAGCTCTGCTCAACTGGAGGTTTCCCCTTCGAAGAGGCCCGTGAACATTGCTTTCAAAATCAAAGTGTTATTTTTGTTGTTATTCTTATATCACTTCAGTGTTATTGTGGTGATTGTTCTGGTTATATTGTTGGTATTCTACCATTTCTAGAATTTTATTTTTATTTTTCATACTTTTTATATATGGTATATTACAAAGGACAACTAATATAATGTCTCAAAATAGATACATGTAATACATCATGCATACGCCTCAAAGAATCATGCAAGGCTAGTTATTAATCCATGGATCCTTTCTTTTCCACAACTTCGAAAGTTCCTACAAACCTAGAAGAGAATTTATCACCCTTTCCAAACTTGATCGAACTCTTGTGCAGTTTTACCTGCAAGAAAATCTGTCGCCAACTTCATAATTGCGGTCAATGTGATGCGCATCAGCACAACTCTTCTACCAATATTGCACTTCTTTAATCCTTTGTCTTATAGATTGCATCTGTTCTTCCATTTCTTGAATCACTTTTGGTCCTACCAGGACCCTATCCTCAAGTGGCTCCAAACGCAACGGTGTCCGACACGATCACCTATAAAGAAACTAAAATAGTTCCATATTAATGGTACTCTGATAGTTGTTGTTGTAGGCAAACTCTACTAGTGGAAATAAATATTCCCAATGTTTTTGTTGATCCATTACATACATACACATCATATCCTCCAAAATATGTTTCGTTCTCTCTGTTTGTTTGTTTGTCTCAAGGTGATACATTGTACTGAAATTCAGCTACGTTCCTAAGGCCTCTTGGAAACTGGTCCAAACCCATCCTATAAACATCGATCCCTGATTGTGTATGATTCTTATTGGTACATCATGTAACTTCATAATATCATTGACGAAAAACTCTAGATATATATGGCGTCTGATATGTCTACGCACTGTAATAAAGTGTGCACTCTTCGTCAGAGTGTCAACTACCAAAAAAATTGAATCATGTCTCCTTGATTTCAGTTGAAATCCAATGATGAAATCCATCGAAATGACCTCCCATTTCGATTCAGGAATAACGTGTAGTTGTAACAATATTGTTGGATGTCTATGTTCAACCTTCACTTGCTGACATTCTAGACATCTCTCCATGTAACTAACTATGTCAACTTTCATTCCCTTCTAGAAGAATAAAGGCTTAAGGTCTGCCTTCATCTTTGTGACTCCTAGATGATCCATGTACATTGATCAATGCGCTTCACTCAAGATCAAACTTCTTAATTTGCATTAGGAGGTACATAAATTCTTTCGTTAAATCTCAACAATCCATCGTTGTCTAAAGAATAACCTTCAAACTTCGGTACCATCATGGTATTTTGTCCAATATTATCCTAAACTTCTTTATACCAATCATCGTCTATCTGTAAAGTTAGAATCATTTCTCGAAGATTTGTCGTAAGGGGTATTATTGAGAATATGTATGGTCTCCCACTCAATGCATCTGCCACTCTGTTTACTGTTCCTTTAATGTAAGTAATATCAAAGTCGTATTCGCTAAGTAAGTTTACCAACGCCTCTATCATGCATTCAAGTCACTCTATGTAAATATATTCTGCCAACCACAGTGATCTATCTTTAATTTGAATTTCCATCCAATCAGATAATGTCTTGAAACTCTCAAGGAATATACAATTGCTAATAACTCCAAGTCATGCATTGCGTAGTTCTCTTCATGCTTTCTCAATTTTCTTGAAATATGAGATATCACTCGACTGTATTGCATCAAAACTCCACCTAAACCTTCCTTGGATGCATCTGTGCATACCAATAATTCCCTGTCCATGTCAGGGACTTTCAGTAATGGTGTTGTCATAAAAAACTATTTAATCTTTTGAAATGCTTATATGCATTTCTCTGTCCAAACAAACTTCTTGGTTTTCTTTTGCAATTTTGTGATCGTATTTTCTATCTTTGCAAAACCTTCGACGAATCGTCAGTAATATCCTGTTAAATCCATAAAGATGTGTAATTATTGTATGTTTGTCAATGCTGGTCATTCCATAATAGCCTCTACTTTCACTGGATCCACAATGATCCCTTCACCAGATATGATATGTCCCAAATAATGAATCTTTGATTTGTAAAAAGAACATTTTGATTGCTTCTCGTACGGTTGTAAGACATTTTACGGTTATGCAATGCGATTTGTTCCTCGCATAAACGATGTAGGACCAATATCAAGTCTTTGTCAACGATTTGTTTCCTCATAAACATTGTAGGACCAATATCAAGTCTTTGTCATGCTCTTCTTTTGTCTAAGAATAAATCAATATGTCATCAATAAATACTTGAACAAACTTGTCCAAGTATTCGTGGAACACCCCATTCATCAAACTCATGAACACCCCCAGCGCGTTCGTTAATCTGAATGTTAAAAATGTAAACTCATAGTGTTTGAACATCGTCTTAAATGTGTTCTTAGGGATATATTCTTCCTTAATCTATAACTGATGATATCCCAATCTCAAATCAATCTTAGAAAACATCGTCACTACCTTCATTTGGTCAAACAAATCATCTATTCTTGGCAACATATATTGGTTCTTGATCGTCGATTTGTTCAATTGATGATAGTCAATACAAAGTCTCCACGGTACATCCTACTTTCTTGCAAAAATAACTGACACTCCCCACGACAATACGCTTGGACTTATATGTCCCAAGTCCAACAATTCCTTCAATTTCATTTTCAACTCATGTAATTCAGGCATTGACATTCGATATGGCGTTCTCACTATCAGTTCAGTTCTAGGCTTCAAGTCTATTGTAAATTCCAATTCCCTTTCAGACAGTAAACTTGGTAACTCTTCTAGAAACATGTCTGCAAAATCTTACAGTATAGGAAGGTTTTCTAATCCTTATGCCTCTCCCTTTTAGTTTAGTGCTAATATTGTATAAGGCTTTCACCCCTTGTGCATACTCTTTTGTAGTTGTAGGGAAGAAATAATTATCAAGGACACTCGCTAGTTCCTTTCTACAATCACTGTAGTCTGTCCCAAATAATTTGTTAAACCTAACCATTTCGTCTTATAGTCAAGTATCACATCGTATGATTCTAGCCAGTCCATACCAATCACTATGTCATAATATCCTAAGATCGTGACATATAGGTTGGCATTTGTTACAAAATATCCCAAGTTAATGCTACAGTCTGTAACCTTTACTGCAACCTTTTGTTTGGCACCCGATTCCATTTCAACGTATTTGAACGCATCATGTTTGAATGCCTTTACCTTAATTCTCTTTAGTGTTTCACTAGAGATAAACCTCTCTGTAGCATATGGATATATCAAACTGCTAAAATTTTGGTTGATGATTGTACCTGATTTCTTAAGCACAGTGGAATGGTGTCTGGCCTAACGATTGTTCACCAGTACATTTATCATATGGGCCTTGCCCAAATATCCAACTGTAGTGGGTCCTGATGATCCTACCACTCTGACCTTCTCAATCAGACAGTCTCGTTGGTAATGTGTCTCTCCACATGTCCAACATCCAATCTTTAGTCCAATGCTCTTGGTTTTCGAGGTAGAAGTTATTGGCCTAACAGTCTGTGATCGTGATCTGTTATGCCAAACATGCCTAAATTTTGGTGTTGTTGTAGATGACATTATTGTTGTTGTTGTGGTCCTTTGTAAGGAGTCCTCTGTTGAGGAGTCTGTCACTGTGATGTTGTGAATATAGGTCCTCTAAGAATATCTCGATGCCCTGAATTCTATCTGGCTGGTGTCTAATGTTGTTTTTCTCCTAATGTCATATGTCCGGTTGATCGAGAAGGAGTCCTACCCTGACCCCCACCGTTCAGTTCTTCCTCAAATATGAGGGCCTTATGAATTGCATCATGCAATGTCTGAGGCATTAGGATCCTCACCTTCGCACAAATGTTGAAGTTAAGGTTTAACACAAAATTGTTGACCTTTAACTTATTTGTGTTCATATGTGGAGCATACCTAAGTATCTTCATGAATCTGGCCTCATACTTTGGCATTGTACGACCACCCTGCCATAAGGCATTGAACTCATTAAGATTACACTCAATGAATTCCTCAGACAAGTACCTCTCTCGAAACCGTTCCTCGAACAAATCCCATTACACGTCTTCAAAAACCATGTTTAGTTGAGGTAAGAGCGTCTTCCACCAAAGTAGAATGCTCACTTTCAATTAGAAGACCTTCATGTTGGAGGTGTAATCACGAAGTGTGAAGCACATCACCATGTTCTCCAACCATGCCTCGGTGGCTAAGCCATCTGGGGCAACCCAAGACTTGGGAAACTTCACCTTCTTGAATTATATATGTATACTACTACTACCAACTAGAGTGTGATGTGAACCCTCATTGGACACATACGCTTTACCCTCATCTCGATCCAGGAAGTTAATCAATGCCTCTGACATCCTATGGAAGGATCTCATCATACCTACCACATCTCCCACAAGAACATGCTCCTGCTCAGTAATTTGCTCATCTCCCTGGGGGTTATACCCCTCTAGTGTGGATACTATCGGAGGTGTCACACCTCTTCCTCCAACACCATGTCATCTATTTACCTTGCATCCTCTAACCATGATTACCTGCATGTACAATTTCAAAATTTAATTAGCGATATAATTTTAATCATTTATTTAACACAGTGGAAGTCGTAATGGTCCAATGTCACAGGGTTGAACCTGATTTGATACCATATGTAACACCCCTCCCGTACCACAACACGAGTATTGAACATGACGAAAATTAGTGAAAAAATCTTTTATTTTTTGTTTTTTAAATCAACATAACATCACATCATGGTTGTAACAGTGCTCCGGTCTAATGAAAAGTATTGAGCAAGCAAAAAAAACTAATTAATAAAAGGTATATCTATATTTAATTCTAAACCCAACCAACTTTAGTATGATGTAGCTAAATTTATGCTAAACAAACATGTTCATGGAGTATTACTTATTCTATAAAACAAATTAATTGTCAACTATTAATCATCTACCGATATGGTTTGAACAATAACATCCAAGAATTATTGAATAGATCTAAGGAAACAATGCACAATCACCACATTTACTTAAGTTTGATAATGCACAATCTATGCATTGATTTTAAATTATGTTTAACACTCAACTACATACTTCATTGCAACAAGGTAAATATATCGTTCCTATTTACTTGCTTAGATGTATTGTTTCATTTATTTCATAAGGGATTGTAATTACAGTGTTCATGCAAAGTTTTCTAATCACCTGCCTTGAAGTTTTTCATATTGCACAATTAATTAATTGGTCTCAGTGTGCCTTGGAACCACTTTTATTTTTATTTAATTTAGATAAAGTCAATAAATACATTCTTATTAGAAATTTACTTACATCAATTATTGAATTGTTAAGCATACGATAAGAATCGATATAACTAAAGAGATAGATAATTAACCTTTAATATAGTATAGTATACAAATTAACCTTTAATAAAGTATAGTATACAAATTAGATAATTGTAGAGTAGTCAAATAAAAATTCAATCCATCCAATTCACTAATATATCTAGTAAAATTAATAATTATTGATTGCATAGAGGAAAGATATCAATGTAATTGTATTCACAAATATAAATAATATTAAGTTCAATACCTTAACATAAATTTCTTAAATGAAAACAAAGAGAGATCAACTCCACCACTATTGTTCGCACAGGGTTAAAACTTAAGGATCTAGCCTATACGGTTGGTTACTAGTGACCACAAGCACCAAGTGTCAATACTCCAACACAAATCAACTCATGAAAAATGATAACTCGATTGTTGATTTGAGTCTGACTTGAATGCAACTAAAGCTCATGCTAACCAACATGTCAACATGCATAACCATTAAAGTCATGGATTTTGTGATTGTGTCACGCAAGTCACAGAGCCACATTTTGGACTAGCACTCGAGTTATTGGTCGAAAATCTTCCACGATCACTTCATAACAACCAAGTGATCCTGCAAATATGTGATACATCTCATTGGGATTTTGAGTTTTGGTATCGGAGGATGTTCCGACAAATTCAGACTCGCAGGTCTTCTCTCCAAGAAATTTGATGTCGTGATTTCCTTGTCGCCATTACAGTAGGATACAAGCATGCAGTGGAGTATAGGTGTGGAAGTTTAAGTTCAGGAATGTATATTTAAGCAATTGTTTTTCCACGTCTCCAAAGCTACCCGAAGGATTGGAACTTCTTCAACAAGTTCAAAAATTAAACTCGCAACGCTGGGAAGTGTTGCAATTGTGATCACACTCAAGACTATTTTAACCAAAGTATTTCTTATATAAATTCGTATTTGCAAGAGAAGGATTCACACAGTCATATCTAGCAAAGGTAATAAGGAACGACTAGAACAAGAGTATGTTACAAGAGTTTAACCCGAAGTAAATCCCAGACTTAACTCATAACGAACTAAAACAGATTTGTTCGTCAAGAACTTAGAAACTGAGTTCTTTAAATACAATTTCCTCTTGAAGTGAAAGCCCTAAGATTTTATTTAAATTAAAGCTGAAGTTTTCAAATCTGACCCGAATCCAGAAGGCGCGGAGCTTGTAACAAGCTAATTGTTTTCCAGTGAGAGACGACAGGAAGGATAATGTTTCTACTTGAAATTCGAGGTATTGGTTCAACAAGGCTTGCTCAATGAACAAGGTAATAATTCAAACGGAGTTTTATGTGTTCCATAATTAACACGATTTCTTGTTACAGAAAAATGAAACTGACAAGGCATACAGCAGACTAAAACGAACTCGAAAAGTTGAGTGTTACCATCTACCTTAGGTGCTAAGAATACAATAAAAATTGTTGAAAGTAACTAAAGAGATCGAAATGAAAATAAGTGTATTGATTAAGGGTACAACATTTTATAAGTAATAGGTATCTCATGAAATTCTCTCTCTCTTTTTTTAAAGGATGAACTCATCAACATAACACTAAATTGTATACATAATCTAAAAACAAGCGAACTAAATCAACAACAGTATGTAAACGAGATAGAAGGATTAAGAACGCTATTACATCATTTCTCTTTCTATAAACTTACAATTTGAAATATAATGTACGAGGATTATATTTGCGCTTCATTAGCTACCAACATTAAAATTTTACAGTCAGGATATCTCGGAATTTTAACCACTATATCACGCATAATTAGATCACATACATTTCAGAAAAAATGTTTATTTTCCAATTATTCCACAAATAAATATATGCAATTATAGTGGCAGTATTGAAATACTTCATTCAGCCTAGTGTTTAAAAATGTTACACCAAAATTCATGTAGTTTTACAGTAAACATAACAATAAAAATATTGTAGCTAATGGGTGATTGATAAATGAAGAAGTTCTGCAATATGAAAATTTCGTGCAATGCCCCTCCTTTTAAACATTAATTGAATCAACTTCACCGGTACCTCCCAGCCAATTCAAGGAAGATATTCCACTCTTTCTTCAAGATTGGTATCCCAACTCTCACAAGTGAAACACAATCCACAATAATTTTGGAAGCATAACCTCACCAAGAATAATTCAATCCCATTTCCTTCTACACCATTTGTTTTATAGGAAATTCCTCATTGACACATGTCCTCATGCACAAATAATTAACTTTTAATTAATTTAATTAATATTATTCACCCACACTTGTCATATCCTCCCCAAGTTACAAAAGCAATTACCCTTTTTATTTTATTTAAAAATACAAATTCCCTCACATTCCCCAATGTGTTCCTATTTTCACTTTTTGTTGTCCCTTTGTTCCCGAAATTTTCATTTAATGAGTGTCTTCTAACTAGATCTTAGTTAGACTTGGATTAGGAGTCTTTTTCTAGTTATACTAGTGGTAGATTGACTATAGACACTATTCTATGTGAACACCTATTCTCTTATATTTTCTCTTTCTATTTTAAAAATCCCTTTTATTATTTTCATGCACACATGTGCATATATCCAATATTTAGATTTTTCTTAATTTGTTTCCTAGAAATTGATTTATCTCAATTATTTTAATTTATTTAATATTTTTGTTTAGTCCCCTAATTAAACTTAAAGTTAGGCTTAGTCTTAGAATTAGGCTTAGACTTTTATTAGGTTTTATAATTAATAAATTCATTGTTTAATTAATTATTTTAATCCAACAAGGTCTAATCATTTACATGTTTTCTAGGCCACCTATATTTATTGACTCAAGTTTTGAATTACACAACGTGCCCTTCAAGACACACCTCTGTGATGCAAGGGTGCCACTTGCCTTTGACTAATTATGGAAGTTTTTCCGACCCTTTAGAGTCAACACTCCATTCGGTCAACCTCGTGAGAGACTAAGGGCTTATAAGGAATAAGGAATCCACCTTATTGTGTGCCCCTTAGAATATTCGTGAGCGATTGTCTGAGTCCTCCCTCATGACATCGTGGACCTCTTGAACTAGGTAATTGTTAACCTACCATTCGACAATGATGGGAGTGCTAGTAGGTTGTGACAGCGATGTTTCCACACCTCTCCCTCGATGTTTGGTTTCTATGCATGGCCCCTCTACTCCTTACGTGATTCGTATTAGAAAGAATCATCAAGATTGCATCCATTGATAAAAAATGTGTCAATAATCCATATACATAAATCATACTGTAATCAATCATATGTCACAAGTGAGTAAAATGAAATACTCAATCAAAATACAATTCACTCCTTGACTCAATCCAGAGTCCAAGGAACTCCATTGATGCCATCAACATCCATAATCTGTCATGTGTCTTTCCCACTCAGGAAAACTCGTCAATAACATCTGCCAATACATATATATATATACATAAAATAACAATAAGTCACAACACATCATCATCGTCATGTATAATCCATAATTGAAACGAAATCACAATGTACCATAACTGGATCACTTGCAAGCAAGTGTCCTCAAAGAATATGTCAATAAAAAGTGTTCTCAGTAGAGCAGGATGTTACACTCCCAGAGAAATTCATGACGTCCAAATATGGTTTGAAATATTCTTCGGAAGTGACAAAAAAGAGCAATGTCTATATGCCCTTGACTGCTGAAACCTATGATATTCTTGTCCAAGTAAGTTGATGGTATCTTCAAAGAATTATTCCTTTGTTATGGTTTCCATACTTAATCAAGATGACAGATTAATGTGTAGTTATTTTCTAAACGTTATCACCAAAGTAAACCTTTTTACCATAATATGCTTCGAGGCTCTTGATTCAAAGGATTGTTAATACAAATTAAATTTATAATTGATGAGGAATTGCCTCAAGAATATCACCATTAATAACAACTTTTAACACTTAACTAACTTTAGTCATTTCCAAAAGATTTGTATTAAATGTACATCGTGGATCATGATCAGATAATATGTGGATTACCATGGGGTGATGGAAAACCGTGATGGTGGAACGATGGGGTAGTGGAATGGTGAAGTAATAACATGACAAGGTAGGAGTATATGGAGGAGTAATGAAATCGCCGTGGACCTATAGAAATACTTATAGAATTTGACTAAGTATTGAGAGACCACGAGATTATAGAAAAGTGGGATGGTGGGGTATGGAAAAGAGTTATAACATCTCATAGACCCGCAGTAAAAATTAAATAATTTGGATAAGTACAAGAAATGGATTAGGACGACAGGGCCACGGGTATGGACAAGATGATTGGGAGACAACCTAGACCTATGGTGGAACATTTTGAAAAAATTCTAGTATAGGTGAAAAACGAAGGCGGGGGAAATCGATGGTCTATTTTGGGGATCGTGGAAGTTTGAAAAAGACTAAAAGACACATTGTGAACCTGTGAGAAACTTGAAAATTTTCTAAGTATGGAAAACAATGAAGAAAATATATAAGGGACATTGTACGAGACTCAACACATTTGAGGATGAATAGGTGGTCAATGGGTAGATGATCAATGATTGATGAGTTGACACAAGGCTGGAAATTGGAGCACACATTTCAAATTAAACAATAAACCTCAACCAA
>SNQJ01S0038878.1:16703-36186 GCA_010110895.2 Picea sitchensis | reverse complement strand
CTTCTCCATACTGTGGTTGGCATAGGGACATCTTCATTCATATATATGCAATCTCGTGCTTTGTGACCAAGATAATTACATTTGTATCACACAATATTTTTTTCCATCAATGGGGAAAATGAATTATAACTTATGTTGACAAATCCATGATTATTTCCATATCTTCTATTTACACCATTCATGTTTCTTGCATATTTGTTCCTTTCATTGATTCTGCAATTAATTGCCTTATGTCCAAATGTTTTTCAAGTATAACAATGACCAAGAAAGAAATTTTGATACCTGTGAGTAAGTGACCTTCTTTGTGATGTAGTCCATCTGGGTTCATGAGCTACTCTTCTGTAGTTTCCTTCATACGGATTGAATATTCTTTGATTCCTGAAGGTAGGAGGTCTTATTGGATATTCATCTCTTTTGTAATCATTCCTTATTTCTAGTATCCTGGTCCACTTCTCATCAATTGTTTGTGTAGCTCTTTCTTCAACCTTCTTGTTGGTATGTGCATCTTATTTGTATGAAGTTTCACCCATGCATCTAAGATTTGTTAAGTATTTTGTCACTTGATATTTTCTTAAGATCTTCCTCAATGAGACAACTTATTGTTCAAGTTTCTCACAATCTTATTCTTTCTTCATCATTTGGACATTATTTACTTCTCCTATTATTCTTGCTTCTTCGAGTAGAGTTTTCAAGGAAATGGTTTCTTCTCTTAGTTTCTCAAAGTCTTCTAATTGTTTCTTCAATCTTACAACTGTCTTTTCACAACTACCCAATTCACTTCTTAGTTTTCTATGTGTGTCTTTGAGCTTGCTATTTTCAATCTCAACATGCTTCAATTTTTTAAGATTCTCATCTTCTTGTTGAATCATTTCCGCTTCATGATTTTCTTCTTCTTCATTGGAATTTTCTTCTTCAGTGTCATCTCTTCCAATCCTTGGATGAGGACATTCAAATTCAACATGTCTTATTCCTTCACAATTAAAGCAAAAGAACTTACCTCTATTTGCTTCCTTGAAATCTGAGATGTTGTAATTTGCTTCAACTTCTTCTTCTTCTACTGCTTCTTCCCTTGCATAAAGGTCTTGTAGCTTGTTCCAAAGCTCTTTTTTTTATGCACATGATTCCACCTTGGATTTCACTGAATCTATCAATCCATCCAAGATGGTATCTATTGTCAATTTGTTGTTCCTTTTTTCTTCCTTCTAACCTGCAGTCTTTGGTTTATTCAAATCATTGTATCTTGAAGCAACTGAGAACCAAACATCTTCCAAAATAGATTTCAAGTAATTCTCCATTCTATTACTCCAGTATTCAAAATTGCTTCCATCAAATGGTGGAATCCCATTTGGAATGTTGTCTTCCATTTCTACTTAGGATCTTCCTTCCAGTGGTTAAACTATACTGAAGCTCTGATACAAATTGTTGATACTGATAGGGGGGGTGAATCAATATCAAGTACAATTTTAAAACTTTTCAACTTACAATTAAACCATTCAATCATATCCAATGAGAAATGAACAATAATATAAGAGTTACACCAATACACCACAATACACCATGCACAATATATGAGAAATAATCAATAGTTATTGTTCAAGGGAAGTAATGAATTCCAAAGGTAGCTACAACTTCCAAATATAAATGGAGGGATAAACCTCCAAGAGGAAGATACAATCCTCCAATATCATGAGAGGGTTGACCTCTCCATCCTTGCCCCTTCCTTCCACCCAAGAATATATGAGAGATAATAAAACTTTACATTAAATCATCACCATCAACCAACCATCACATAGAACCTGATAATGCTTCCTGGAACTTCTTCAACTTCTGCAATTATTCAATTATTGGAATACTCTAATCCTGTATACAATATTACTCAATGTATTCTCTGAAACTCCTCCAATTTTCACTCCTTGAATCCTCCCCAAAAAGAAGCTATAGAGAGAATGGTAGACCTTATTCAATTTTGGTTTATTCAGGAGAGCGAACTTGTACAAAATTCCCCACGCTCAATATTAACATCCAATTTTGAAACTCGCACACAAGAAACCAAAGCATGTACTCTTTCCAATGAAATTGGTCTCACTTCATTTGGATTCTATATGAAGAAGTTATGACGTTTTTACCTGAAACACCTATTTATGACTAACTTCAGGACTAGTCCAAAACCCTATCTTCCACAGAGTGTATCTCGACAATTATAGAGAATAAAGAGATGAAATCTTTATCACAGGTACCTAGATATGTCTTCTCAATACCATATCAATTTCACCATCTGAATAGTTCTATAAAAAAAAGTTATAGCGAACATGGTAAGATGACCTGTAAATAACATACCTTAGAACACATCACCAAAAGACTTCATCCTCCCTTGAAATTTGGCCTTCTTTACTTCAGATTTCCTCTGAAATTCGACTTGTGTATATAAAATGAATGTATAATTATATGTATTTATACCCTTTATGTCATTTCATTTTAACATTAGGGATGAACTGACACTTTCTTATTTTGTAATTATTTTCTTTAATTATCTCCAGGGCCAACCTATACTTCCTTCTTCAATTCACTTTGTCATCTTCAAAAATTCATTTATCCTCAACCATGAGGATCCATGTGACGTGCCACCTACCACCGGAAACAACATGATGTATACTATCCATCCATGGGTGTTGTGTCTACATGTGCATTGTCCTTCATGTCCAAATACCTTCATTAATCTTGCGGTCCAAAACTAATGACTGGGGTTGAAATCAATGACAACAACCAATATTCCAACAAATATTTCCTAATTAATTTTTGATAATACTAATTTAATGTGAAAATGGAAGGGTCACTAAGAATAAATCTATAAAAGAAATTGAGAGAAGAGGAATGGAGGACATTCTGGCAAGCGTAAGGTTATGCTTCCCGATTTGTCTTGACTATTTTTTCTTGTGGGAGTTGGGATACTCAACTTGGATAAAGAGTGGTAGCTCAACCTTGCAAGGCGAGTTGGGAGATATCTTATTGTCTGGTTTGTGTGCTTAGCCCCTTTGCATCTTGAGGGGCTCAGGGGAAAGAAGAGTACCCCTAGCGTTGGTTGGGAGGTACCAGTGACATTTTAACAGTTAACAAGCAGGAGATGGATAGAGTGCAAGCACAAAAAAACCACTTCAGATTCATCACCTTCAGTTATGGTACACATACATAAATTTTGCAATTGTAAAGTAGTTTCATTTTGTATTTGGATTTATGCTTAGATGGAAGGTGGTAATGGTTTTTTGGATCTCTGTGTGTAAATTTTTGGGTTCCTCACCCTCTTTATTTTATTGCCTCTACTTCTGCCCAGTTATAGAATGTGTTCACAGGAGAATCCTTTCGTTTGGGGTTTTTCAAAATCTCTAAGATGGTTTCCCTTTCCCACCTCAGACTCTGCATTTCTTTATTCCCAGAATCTTCAACCCGACTCTGTTTTTTTTTATCTGATCATTTCGTGGTTTTACTATGTGTTTGTTTTTCCCTTTGGGTGCTCTATCGATTTTACTCTGTATGTCTTGTTGGGTAACTCCTTTCCTTCCCTTCTCATTTGTGTTGTTGGGGAAACATACATGGAAAACCCACATGAATTTTCCTCTCTCTACATTTTTTCCAGCCATAAGACCTTGTTGCATTTTTCTTCTTTTACCTAGGTGTCTCCTTGCAAATACCTTCCCCTGCACCTTCACTAATATGGCCAATGTCCCAACTCCTTACCTTTGTGCCTTAACACTTAAATACGCTTAGAGGATTTTCATTGATTGTTATAAATAAAAAACGTCCCTGCCTACGTGTGATAGCACGCGAGAGGGAGACCTGCGTTGGGTTTTTTTTCTGTCCATACTCTAGAAACCCATTTGTGTTTTTCCTATGTGTGAAGAGGTTGGCGTCTTTGTTTTAATTTTGTTCACCCAAGCCTTAAAAAAAACATATTTCTTGTGTTCTGGAAGGGAGTCTTTCTCTATGCCCTCTCTTTTTATTCTCTGTGATTTGCGTAGGTCACTCAACCTCAGTCTACCTCTGCATTTGTGTACTATCCCTTCGTTCACACTTAACCATATTTAAAAGATATTTCATTGGTTGTATTGTATTTCATTTTTTAGAATTTTCTGTTTCCAGGTCTGTATTCAGGGTTGGATCAAGGGCCAAATTCAAGACCAGATGGAGTGCCAGATCAGGAGGTGTGTCGATTAAATGAAAAAATTGTGGCGTACAACCCTTGTGTCATGTCTTTTTCCTTATCACCTTGAGTAGAATTGGGTTAGGCAAAAATATTGTGATTATCGACACTTGCGAGTTTGAGTTCTGAATTGGGTTACGATTATGTTTTCCATGTCCTATACCAATATGAATTTAATTGATGTCTTAAGGGAAATATAGAAGCGTTGCTCCCTTTTGATGAGAACTTGATTTTTATATTTCATTATGTTGTTAGGTATATGTAGTGTTCATTTATTTAACCAAAATCAACTTGTGGTGTGATCTTGACCCGTAGCTTGTTGTGGATTTATTTTCTCCCTATATTCATGCCTCCCTGGCGTTTTTATTCCCTTGGTTTATCTCTGTGTGTTGAAAGTCAACCCTCTGTGCTAGAATCCCATAATCATTTGGGTATTCGTTGTAGGTAAGGAATCATCCCTTTTTATTGTTGTTGAGTAGATTTCAACCAGGGAAATTGTGTGAAAATTTATGTATGTACTCCACCTTAGGATTTCCCTTTTATGCTTGCCGAAACTTTTTAAAACCCTTTTAATTTCTATAGGAATCTCAGGTATGTTCATTAGAGCCACTTCGTTGGCACTCCTTGAGTTCTTGTTGTTAGCCCCAAAAAATTGGATTGATGTTCCCTTACCTTTAACCTCTTCCTTTCGGTTGCAACTCATACCCACACCAATTTCTTGTTGCCTGTATTATTTTATTTCGAAACTTTTCATTATCAGAAATTTCTCTGTAACAAGGTCTGAATGGAGGACGAATGAAGTTCCAGAAGGAGGACTGAATGAAGATCCGAATGGAGGACCAGATGAAGGTCCAAATTGAGGATTGAATTAAGGTTCAGTTTGAAAAATAAATCATTTTTTCACAGGTTCAGGGGTTGGAATAAATTCTCAAACTCTTCCTTTGGATTCTTAACTCGAAATGTAGCTTAACCTATAATTATCTTTTAATTTTTACATTAGATTGGTCATTCTTAAATCCTTTAATAAAATTGAGAAGTAAACACACTCATATTATGTAAGAATAAGTTATGGTCTTCCTTGAATTTCTTTAATGGATATGTAAGTTGTCGAATTCTTATTTATTGCTTAAGTTGGTTTTATTATTTTTATAAATGGGTACATGAGGAAGGGTAGCATGTTAAATTATTGTATTGTTTAAGCATGGTTGATATCCTTTTAATGCTTAGTTGGATATGTGAAGTAACATGATGTCCTTACGTGACGAGTGATGATTGATCTTCTTACGGATCTCTTATACATGAGTTTAGCTTAGGCTCATTGATTGTAATTATGCTTATGATTCTTAATTTTTATATAGCACTACCTTATACGAATTTCACTTAATCATTACCTTCAGGATGGATTGAGTAGATTAGATTAGACTCAACACTATGATGAATTATCTTGATGTTAACTAATGATTTTCCTTATGAGACGAATTGAGCGATTTATGGTTTATGTTGTGATCCATCATTATTAAAAGAATGCATTGGTTTGGGCTGTTGTTTATTTTGTTAATGTGTCGATATATGTATCGTTTCACTACAATGTTGTTCCAACATATGTCGTGCAGGTTGTTAATGTGTTAATATTGTTCATTAATACGTCGGATGATGTTCCAATGTTGTCATTATTAATTACAATGTATATTTCCTAATACAAAAAAAAATGGTTGTCGTAACGGAGGGTCATTGCATATGGTATCAAAGCGGGTTCAACCTTGCGACTATGGATAGTCATGCCTTCCACTGAATTATACACTTGATTAATAAATTAGCACTAATTACAATTTTAACCTTTTCATGCGTTACTCATGGTTAGAGGATGTCGTGAAGGTTCATGACGTGGTGTCAGGGGAAGAGGCATGATGTCTCTGGTAGCACCCGCACGATAGGGGTCCAACCCCCAAGGATAAGAACAAGTATTGAGCATGATAAAATTGTTGTGCGAGATGCGTTGGGTCTGACAAGGTTCTTTCAGGGAAATGTCAGAGGCCTTGACTAACCGTCTGTACTGAGATAAGGCTAGGGTGCTTGTAACCCTGAGGGTCCACAACGCACCCCAGCTAGTACTGGTAGCATTCACAAGGAACTCTAGAAGATTAAGTTCCCATGTTCACGTGTTCCATAGATGGATTAGCCACTGAGGCATGGATGGAGAACAAGGATATGTGCTTCGCACTTCGCGATTACAACCTCCATCCCGAATTTCTGCATGGCAGTCTTCAGCTAAAGGGGAGCGCTCTTCTAATGTGGAAGATGATCTTACCTCAGCTAAATATGGCCATCAGAGTGCACAACAACATCAGAAGCCAACCAGACAAAACATATTGGTATCAAGATACGTTTATAGAACCCTTGTTCACGACACCACAATGATGGGTTCCTCAGCAGAGAACCGCTACAAGGGACCACTACTTCAGTAGCAATAGTGGTTGGGCCTGTTCAACGAAATAGACCAGGGTTTCAGGCTGGTGGGCCAACAACTACTACTTCGAGGACCAAGAGTAATAGAACGAAGATCGAATGTTGGACATGTGGAGAGCCACATTACCAGAGTGACTGTCCAATTGAGAGGGATAGATCGGCTGAGTCAACAAGGCACACTACCATAGTGAATATGGGAAATGCACATAGGATTCATGATCGTGGTGAATAACCGCCAGGGAGAGCACCATTCCATTGTGCTCGAGGCATCAAGTACCATCGCCAACTAAACTTTCAGTATTTGTTAGATCTTGGTGCTACAAAGAGCTCTATTTCTAGTACCGTACTAATGGGATTAGGTAAAGGCATTGGACCAGATGAGTTTAGATTCGACAAAGTGGCATCAGGTTCCAACCGGATGGTTGGAGGAAGAGGTATGAACTGTCACTTCAACCTGGGGAATAGTGTAACGAAGTCCTACCTACGTCATGATTTTAAGATATTATGATGACATGATAAGTATGAATTGGTTGAAATCGCATGATGCGATGCTCAATAGTGAGGCGAAGCGGTTGAGTTGACCCGATGATGAGGGAAGGAGAAGAGTGATTGTAGGAAGAAAATAGGGAGTATCCCTGAGGTTCATGTCTTCCCTATAACTATGGAGGAGTATGCACAGCGTTGCAAGCTATATGTAATCTTGGCGCTAAATGACAAGGTCATGACAAAGGTATTTGAAGGACCTTCCCGTGGCACGATTACTGTTGACGTGTTTCAAGAAAACTACCCAGATTGCCACCACAAAGGAGTTGGAGTTTATAATTGACTCAAAATCCTAGAACTAAACCGATAGCAAGAGAACCTTATCGGATGTCCACCCCTGAGTTACACGAGTTGAAAATGCAACAGAAGGAGTTGTTGGACCTAGGAATTATATGTCCAAGTGTGTCACCTTGGGGTGCACCTATTATTTTCCTACAGAAGAAGGATGGGTCGTGGAGACCCTGCATTGGCTACCGTCAATTGAATAAGGAAACAATCAAGAACCAACATCCATTTCCAAGAATAGATGATTTTTTGATCAGATGAAAGGCACAATGGTGTTTTCGAAGATCGACTTGAGATCAGGGTATCACCAATTATGGGTCAAGGAGGACGAAATTCCTAAGACTGCATTCAAGACAAGGTTTGGACATTACAATTTTATCGTTTACTTTTTGGACTAAAAAATGCCCCAGGGGTATTCATGAGCTTGATGAATGGGGTGTTACGCAAATACTTGGGCAAGTTCGTTCAAGTATTCATCGATGATATTTTGATTTATTCTCAGACGATGGAAGAACATGATGAAAATTTGCGTTTGGTACTATAATGTCTTCGATCGAACAAATGGTTTGGGAAACTGTCGAAATGCTCTTTTATCAATCGAAGATTCATTATTTAGGGCATGTTATCTCCGACGAAGGTATCATTGTGGATCCAGTGAAGGTAGAGTCTATTATGGAATGGCTCGCATCGACGAATGTCCCAGAAGTGTGTAGCTTCATGGGTTTAGCAGGATATTATCGATGGTTCGTCGAGGGTTTATCGAATATATAAAATCCTATTACGAAATTTCATAAGAAGAACAAGAAATTTGTGTTGATTGAGAAATTCGAAAAAGATTTTCGAAGGCTCAAGGAGTTGTTGATGACAGTGATGATACTAAAATTCCTTGACATGGATGAGGACTTCTTGGTATGCACTAACGCATCCAAGGATTCAGGCTTAGGTGGAGTCTTGATGCAATATGGTCGAGTGATCGCTTACATCTCGGGGAAGTTAAGAAAGCATGAGGAGAACTACACAAAACACGATTTGGAGTTGTTAGTCATTGTGTATTCACTGAGAGTGTGGAGGCACTACCTACTTGGATGAAAATTCAAACTAAAAACGGACCACTGTAGTTTAGAGCACATTTTTACGCAAAGTGACTTCAACACGCGACAAATGAGTTGGTCAAAACTGCTTAGCAAGTACGATTTAAAGATTACCTACATAAAGGAACAATGAACAAAGTGGCTAATGCATTGAGTCAAAGACCACACATATTTTCGATGATACTTCTTCAGATGAATCTATGTGAAAATTTTCTAACTTTACAAAGTGACAATGATTGGTATAAGGAGGTTAAGGAATTTATCGGACAAAACACCATGTTGGTACCAAAATTTGAGGGATTTACTGTGGATAATGACGGATTAATGAGATATAATAATTAGATTTACGTACCTCCCAATGATGAGTTGAGAAGTTTGAGCTTAAACGAAGCTCATAGAGCAGTGTACATGGCTCATCCGAGAGTCACGAAGATTAGGGATGACCTTAAACCCTTATTCTTCTGGAAAGGAATGAAGGAGGACATAGTTATCAACATGGCAAGGTGTCTAGGATGTCAACGAGTGAAGGATAAACATAAACATCCCACAATATTATTATAGCCACATGATTTTCTGGAATCGAAATGGGAGGTCATTTTGATGGACTTTTGTTGGATTTCCACTAACAACAAGGAGGCATGACTAGATTTTATTGATAGTTGACACTCTGACAAAGAGTGCACACCTTTGTCCTTGTGCATATGACACATCAAGCACCAGGTATAGCTAGAGTTTATATCATCAAGATATTGATACTACTGGATGTACCCAAAAGAATCATATTCAATCAGGGAATTGGTGTTTGCAAGACGATTTTGGATGATTTTCCCAAGAGGCCTTGGGAACACCACTGAAATTTAGTGCAACACGTCCCTGAGATAGACAGAATGATCAAAGGAATGGACCAAATCTAGAAGGTTGTTTTGTGTATGTGTGTGTTGGGACCAACATAAACGTTGGGAATAGTTCTTGATGTTGGTTGTTCTTGCGTGCAACAACATCCATCAAGGTACCATTAAGATGGCACCATTGAGTTCCTCTACGAGAGACTGTATCAGATGACTTTGAGCTAGGATAAACTCAAGTATGGGGTCCTGGTAGGACCATAAGTGATCCAATATTGGAAGAATAAGTACAAATGATAAGAAAAAGGGTCGAAATAAGTGCAAGATCAGCAGAAGGGTTTTTCCAATGCTCTTTGTGTGACCATAATTTTGAATGGCCTAACGACTAACCGTGCCTCACTACTTGAGGCGTTGCTCAATATTTATCTTTTATTTCTGTGTGAATTTAGGTCAGTGATCCTACGCATGTGATTGAATTGAGTTATTGGCAGATGTTGGGTGAGGGTGCACTCACGACAGAGCCAATCCACTTTCTGGACCATCTCATTTGACAACTACGACATTGAACTGTCGATCAGGTCAAGCTCCAGTGGGACAATTATAGTCCACACTCGACTACCAGGGAGGATGCATAGGATATACATCACGAGTTTCCTTTTTGTTTGATAGATAGACTTTTAGATATTTTATGATACCTTATTTATGCACTTGTATACTGTGAAACTTCGAGACGAAGTTTAAAACAAGAGGGGGTGTATGTAACATTCCGCTCTTGCATGTACCTGATGTGACTTATCCTTGAGGACACTTGCGTGAAATTGATCCCTTTCATTATATGACTATCTGCTTCGCTTATGGATTCTAATGATGAGACTGTGGATTATGATGTTATATTATGATTATGTATAGATAGATGTTATTCACTAGTTTCTCCTGAGTGTGTAGGAATCTTGACTGATTGAGGATGTTAATGGAATCGATGGACCTCCTTGGACTCTGGATCGAGTTAGGGGGACTGTATATGGTTTGAGTATTTTTGTTATTTCATATGTTACATATGACAGGGTATATTATGATGTTGTTTATGGATCGTTGACATGTTTCATTAATGGATGTAGAATGACGATTGATTTCTAATCAAACTCACATTTGGAGTAAAGGGGTCATGCATGACAACTAGAGATATTTGAGGGAGAGGTGTGGCAGCAGCCCTTCCACAACATACTAGCACTCTCTCCATGGATAAAACTTTAGGTTAATGATTACATAGTTTGAGAGATGCACGATGTCGTGAGGGCAGAATGAGGCAGTCGCTCATGAATATTCTAAGGGGAACGCAATAAGGCAGTGTCCTTATTCCTTAGAGGCCCTTAGTTTCCCACAAGGTATTCTGACGAAGTTTTGACTCCAAGGGTTAGATGTCTACCAAAATCAGTCAAAAGGAGAGTGGCACCCTTGGAGAACATAGTGCATCTTGAAGGGCACATCACGTAAATGAAACATGAAAAAAGGTGAGTGGAACCCTTGGAGCACATAATGCGTCTTGAAGGGAACGTCGCATAATTGAAACGTGAATAAAGGCAAGTGGCTCCCTTGGAACACGTAGTGCATCTTGAAGGGCATGTCACAATGTTTAAACACAAGTGAGTCAATGAACCTAGGTGCCTCGAAAACAATATCTTACCTTGACATGATCAGCCTTAAATTAATTATGTATGAGTAAAGTTATTAATTTAATTTCTCCCTTAAAATTTTGTTAATCCTAGTTAAATCTAAAGCATAGGTCTAAGTAGGATATGAGGACTAAAAAAATAATTAAACAATTAATAAAGGGGGGATGAAGAAAAGAAAAGGGTGAAAATTTAATTTAGAATTTAAAGGAGGATTAAATTATCTAAAAATTTAATTGTTGTCTACGTACAAAACTTGCTAAATTCGAACTTAGAAAAAAAGGGAAATTAAATGCAAAAGGAATGTGGAACATAGAAAGGAATATAGTCTAAAGAAATTTCTTAAAATGAACTCAACTAATATTTAAGAAGGGTGTGAGTCATTAAAGGAAATTGAGGGGATAAAGGGACAACAAGGAGTGTTTTTAGGAATTCTTTTTGGTGAGTGAGGGAAATTGGAAAATTAATTTAATTAATTAAATGAATTTTCTGGTGCAACTAAGGGATCGGGTGACAAGTGTATGGGGGAGAATATTTCCTAATTATTTTTTAATAAAACTAATTTAATGTGAAAATGGAAGGGTCACTAGGAAGAAATCTATAAAAGAAATGGAGAGAAGAGAAATGGAGGACTTTCTGGCAAGCATAAGGTTATGCTGCAGGATTTTGCTTGACTGATTTTTCTTGTGGGAGTTGGGATACCCATATCGGATAGAGAATGGTAGCTCGACCTTGCGAGGTGAGATGAGAGATATATTATTCTATGGTTTTTGTGCTTGGTCCTTTTGCGGCTCGGGGGGCTCAAGGGGAAGAAGAGTACCCCTAGCATTGGTTGGGAGGTACCGGTGAGGTCTCAATGGTTAGCAAGCAGGAGTTGGACATAGTATAAGCACGAGACAACGAATTCAGATTCATCTCCTTCGGTTATGGTACACATATCTAAATTTCACAATTGTAAAGTAGTTTCATTTTTTATCTGGATTTATGCTTAGATGGAAGGTGGTAATGGTTTTTTGGATGTGTGTGTGTAAATTATTGGGTTCCTTACCCTCTTTATTTTACTTCCTGTACTTCTGCCCATTTATAGAATGCATTCACAGCCGAATCCTTGACTTTGGGGGTTTTCAAAATCTTTGAGATGGTTTCCCTTTCCCACCTTAGACTCTACATTTTCTTTATGCCCATAATCTTCAACCCGACTTTATTTTTTTATCTGGTCATTTCATGGTTTTACTTTGCGTTTGTTTTTCCCTTTGGGAACTTTGTCGATTTTAATTTGTGTGTCTTGCTGGGTAAATCCCTTCCTTCCCTTCTCATATGTGTGGTTGTGGAAATGCACAAGGTGAAACCACACAAATTTTCCTCTCTCTACATTTTTTCAAGCCATTAAAATGTTGCTATGTTTTTCTTCTTTTACCTAGGAGTCTCCTTGTGAATACCTTCCCCTGCACCTTCACTATTATGGACAACATCCTAGCTCCTTACCTCTGTGCCTTAACACTTAAATCTGCTTAGAGGCTTGTCGTTGATTTTTATACAACAAAAACGTGTCTTCCTGCATGTGATAAGACACCAGAGGGAGACCTGTGTTGGGTTGTTTTGTTTGTCCATACTCTGCAAAACCATTTGTGTTTTTCGTGTGTGTGAAGATTCTGGTGTCTTTGTTTTAATTTTGTTCACCCCAGCCTTAAAAAAATGTATTTCTTGTGTTCTGGAGAGGAGTCTTTATCTATGCCCTCTCCTTTTCTTCTCTGAGATTTTCACAAATCACTCAGCCTCATTCTACCTCTACGTTTGTGTACTATCCCTTCCTTAAGACTTAACTATTTTTAAAAACTATTTCATTGGTTGTATTGTATTTTGTTTTTCATAATTTTCTGTTTCCAGGTCCAGATCAAGGGTCAGGTCAAGGACCATATCTAGGACTGGATGGAGTGCTAGATCAGGAGGTGCATCGATTAAATGGAAAATTGGTGGCGTGCAACCCTTGTTTCATGGCTTCGTCCTTAGCCCCTTGTGTAGAATTGGGTTACAAAAAAATCTAGTGATTATTGACACTTATGAGTTTGATTTTTAAATTGGGTTACGGTTATGTTCTCCGTGTCATGTACTGATCTGAATTTAATTGTTTCCTTAAGGGAAATCTAGAAGTGTTTCTCTCTTTTGCTGAGAACTTGATTTTTATATTTCATTATGTTTTTAGGTAGATGTAGTGTTCATTTATTTAACCAGAATCAACTCATGGTGTGAGCTTGAATCACATCTTGCTGTGGATTTATTTTCACCCTGTATTCATGCCTCCTTGCCATTTTTATTCCCTTGGTTTATCTTTGTTTGTTGACAATCATCCCTCTATGCTCGAATCCCATACTCATTTGGTTATTCGTTCTAGGTCAGGCATCATCCCTTTTTCTAGTTGTTGAGTACAGTTCAACTGGGGAAATTGTGGGAAAATTTATGTATGTACACCTCAGAATTTCCCTTCTATGCTTGTTGGAACTTTTTAAAACCCTTTTAATTTCTACAGGAATATCGGGTATGCTCATCATATCCACTTCATTGGCACTCCTTGAGGTCTTGTTTTTATCCCCAAACACTTGGATTGATGTTCCCTTACCTTTAACCTCTGCCTTTCAGCTGCAACTCATACCCACACCAATTTCTCGCTTCTTATATTATTTTATTTCAAAAAATTTCGTTATCAAAAATTTCTCTATAACAAGGTCTAGATGGAGGACCGGATGAAGGTCTAGAAGGAGGATCGAATGAAGGTCTAGATTGAGGACTGGATTAAGGTTCGGTTTGAAAACTAATTCGTTTTTGCATAGGTTCAGGGGTTGAAATAAATTCTAGAACTCTTCCTTTGGATTCTTAAATCGGAATGTAGCTTAACCTCAAATTATATTTTAATTGTTACATTAGATTGATCATTCTTAACTCCTTTAATGAAATTGAGAAGTAAACACACTCATATTATGTAAGAATAAGTTATGGTCTTCCTTGATTTTCTTTAATGGATATGTAAGCTGTCAAATTCTTATTTATTTCTTATGTTGATTTTATTAGTTTTATAAATGGGTACATGAGGAAGGGTATCATGTTAAATTATTGTATCGTTTAAGCATTGGTAATCTCCTTTTAATGCTTAGTTGGATATGTAAAGTAACATGATTTCCTTACATGACAGGTGATAATTGATCTTCTTATGGATCCCTTAGACCTGACTTTAGCTTAGACTCGTTGATTGTGATTACACTTATGATTCTTAATTTTTATATAGCACTACCTTATAGAAATTTCACTTAATCATTACCTAAAGGATGGATTGATTAGATTAGATTAGATCCGTCACTATGATGAATTATCTTGATGTTAACTAATGATTTTCCTTATGAGACAAATTGAGCAATTTATGGTTTATGTTGTGATGTGTCATTATTAAAAAAATCCATTGGTTTGGGCTATTGTATATTGTGTTAATGTGTCAATATATGTATCGTTTCACTGCAATGTTGTTCCAACTTATGTCATCCAGGTTGTTAATGTGTTAATATTGTTCATTGATATGTCGCATGATGTTCCAATGTTGTCATTATTAATTATAATGTATATTTCCTAATGCAAAAAAATAAATTAGTTGTCATAATGGAGGGTCGTTACACTTGTAGTGTTTGTATCTGGCAGAATCACTAACTAGGGTAGGCTCATACTCGCATGACACGGGGTTGATTGTGACATCTACCACTATAGCCTCTAGGTGTACCTACAATTCCCCATACATGGTACATAGGGCTAGTCGAGATTTGAACTAGTGACATCACAAGGAGTTCCTTAACAATTCACTCTATCACCAACTTATCTACAACTCAGAGGACGATTTTATTAATTTCTTTAAAGACACACATATTTCAAAATTGTTTGGATTCATAATAATTTAACTCTGTAATTTTTAAGGGTTGGATGCCACAAAGAGTAGTCATATCATGGAAATGATACATGGCTTATGTTCTTGCATTGATATTTTAACCTAGTAATTATTAAGTTTTGAATTATTTACACATTGAATAATAAACCTAAGGGTTTATTAATTATATTGCTAAATTTATTTTATCAATGATAATATAATCATAAGTAATATAATCATTATGGTTATATTTTTAATTATATTGTTTAAGTTGTTATTTTATACATATAAATATAAATTCATATTCATGTATTGATAATTAACTAAATTAATATCGACTAATAATTAAAACTTTACAATTATATATATACAATGATAATTTATAAATACATATAATGAATATTACTATAACTAGATGGTAAAGTTATTAATAATAATATATGAAATATAATTAAATTCATATTAACACAATAATTGTATAATTAAATTCATATTAACATAATAATTGTTATAATTTATAAATACATATAATAAATATTACTACATAACTAGATGGTATAGTTATTAATAGTAGAATATAATTAAATTCGTATTAACACAATAATTATTAACATAATAAATGATGAGAAAGAAAAGATCAAAATCAATGATGAACTAACCAGGTCAATAGTATGACATGGTTTCATACTTCAACTATTGATATTATGGGTAAATAACTAATGTGTAACATCAAATCAATAAAATAAAATTAATAAGAATACTATAATCCTTAACCCTCTTCAATAATTTGACATAATCATGGAAGTTAAATCAATAAAATAAAATTAATAAGAATACTATAATCCTTAACCCTCTTCAATAATTTGACATAATCATGGAAGTGGTAAATAATTATTGTAAACTCTCGGATAAGTAATATCATTTAGTGTAAGAAGTATGTGGGAACTTAATTGGTTTAATTAAAATTAAAATGTTTTTTTAAAAAATAAAAATAAAGTAATTCATATACATAGTTTGAGCAATTATTTAAATAGTAATGTTACTTTAATTGAATTAAACATTGATCTAAATAGTAATGTTATTTTAATTAAATTAAACATGTTTTACAATTTAATAACTTAAATTGAATTTATTTAAATAGTAATGTTACTTTAATTGAATTAAACATTGATCTAAATAGTAATGTTATTTTAATTGAATTAAACATGTTTTACAATTTAATAACTTAAATTGAATTGTGCTTGAGTTGTGCATGTTATACAATATGTAGTTGAGAGGTTACGCCTATTTGAGGGTGTTACAACCACCTTCCTTCATATAAGTGGATTTAACTCTTGAAATCTTTAGCCATTATGACTTTCTCATGATAAATCAAATCACTTGAAATAACCTTTAAAAGAGGAAGAGGAAAAGTATATATATATATATATATATATATTTGGAAGAGTGAAAGCATGTCATAATTGATAGGAAGTAAAATGTGGAGATTTTTTTAGAAATTTTGTTTTTCTTAAAGTGGATGCTTATTCTCAAAAGTTATTTTTTCTTGCATAAAAAATTCCAAACAACCACACAAAACAAACAATTTTTTGAAAAACAAAATCTAAAACTTTATAAGTTAAGGGTTAGATATTGGTTAGTCTACCTAGAAAATGTAAGTTTTTTCTCTATTTTTTATTTTCCAAGATCTTAGAAAGCAAATGGAAAAGAGCATACACAAAAAATAATTCACTTTATGATATGTTCCTAATTTATCAAGATCGTGCAAGGTGCAGGACAAAGAGCATGTGTAGACAAAAAATGGAGCAAACTTAAAAGAAAAACAAAAACTAGAATGGAAGCGATTTTGTTTTTGTTGGTAATCTTGAGCCTTTTTTGCTTCGAGAGGGATTTACTTGGTTGAGATGCTATGACCCAGGGGAATCTAAGCAGTCATAGTCACCCAGGGATCGCACCTGGCCTGGACCACACCAACCCTTAACATGGATGGATTTGAGGTGTCTCCAGGGGTTTTGAACCAGTGACTTTCACTTACAGAGTGCCTTAATAACGCACTCCCTCACCGACTGCTCTAGACCTTGGGGAATTTTAAATTCAAGGACATGAGGGTGAGATTTGATCCACTTATGTGTGCACATGTCATGCTATCATTTAATATAATATCTCTGGGTGCAACCACATGTTCGACCACTACCTTAAGGTGTCCCAATGGCTTCAGGTTAGCCCTTCACAAGAATTGAACCTTGCCCAAGGGTGAAAAATGCCTCACTTTCCACCATTGGATCCAACCCCTTTGGGAAGAATGGAAGAGATTTTAAAACCCATAATGGAACTATATACTTCCAGATATGATAAAAACAAAGTCACATCATGGGAAAATAAAAACCTTTTTTGGTGAAATGAAAAGGGTTTCCAACTGAAAACAATTCTCTAGATGCATTGAAATGGTTCTCTCTACCCAAAAATTCTAAAAAAACATAGTTAAGAATTCCTTTGATGCATGTAGTGACAAAGGTTCATGATCTTGATTAACAATAGGAGCGGGTCTTCATAGGGTATCTTATACCATGTTTGATAAACATGTTATATCCATAGGTAAAACACCTTAATACAACCACTCACACAAATAGATCAAAGATTATTACACTAATGTATTGTGTGGTTAAAACCCTCAAAGAGGGAAACAATCCATCACCTAACCGATGCAGCCACTTGAGGAAATATATTAATGCAAAAGGAAAATAATTTACACATATGTTTCTCAAAATAGATCATCAACAAGTGGACTTCCATTCTCAATAAATAAATACCATGGATCAATTGGGTGCTAAGCCACATATCAATATAGTCATTAGTGTCGAGGAGCAGATGAACCATCAGATCACTTTAAGTCTAGAACATAACTACTACCATGATATTATATAACTACAATCCATACTAAAGAAACACACTTTACCTAATAATGCATTTTACCAAGTTTATATTACCTAACTCCTAAGTGTCTAAATATCCTAACATGTGAGAAAATGAGATTAACATATCTTTAAACTATGTGTATATTTCTACATAACACTGTGAATTATCTCTCAATACATTACTCTATTACTGTTTTTTTAATAAACTATCACTCCCCTCACACTTTAATCAATGTATTTTCTAACTTGACATTTTCTTCCTTTTGTAGAAGTAAGGCAACATGCTCTTCACAAAATCTAGAAGTGGTGGGAACTCTCTTCTCTTTCTACACCTATTTAGACCATAAAATATCTTTAAATGCATGGATATCAACATCGTTTCCTTAAGCTTTAATTGAAACTATTCAACTATCCTATCTTATTCTTTAACTTTGGTTCTAACCGCATGTAAAGTTGTTGTGTCTAAGTTAATAACATCAGCAACCTTCATTCTCGAAACATCAAACATTATTCTCAAACATCAAACATTACAAATTTCTCTTCTACATAAGAGCTTGCTTTATTTCATTATTAAGAGTTTATTGATTGCAATTATACTAAAATATGTGCAAACTTGTATAATCACCATTAAAAATTTATAATAATGTTACATGTGACTTATCATGTAACTCCTTATTAGTCNTCTTCTACATAAGAGCTTGCTTTATTTCATTATTAAGAGTTTATTGATTGCAATTATACTAAAATATGTGCAAACTTGTATAATCACCATTAAAAATTTATAATAATGTTACATGTGACTTATCATGTAACTCCTTATTAGTCACTTCCCTTCGGACTGTAGGAACTATAGTAATCACCTTGGAGTCATTTTGATTAATTTACATGCAAAACAAAAAAAATTGTGCCTATTTATCCTAAGTTTTCTTAACATAATGTGGGAAACCATTTTCTCAACCAACCAATTATATCCACCTTTTTCATTTTTCCAATGAACAACTTGTCTCTCTTGTTTCACCTCAAATTGAGGTTCCTTTAATTCAAAAAATTATTTCTTAGATTTACACTGACGTTTCAAGTTAGTATTTGTGGAAGGATCAACACGACTTTTGATGTTAGTGGATTAATACTATATATGTGACTTAGCATTAGTTCTCCTTACATTAAATGTTATACCCTTTTCCATTTTTCGAATCGTTTAGACAAAGTTTTCACAAACTTGGTGAAATTGACACATACTCATTGTAGTTGTCTTGCTTCATGCAAGATGTAACTTGTCTTGCTTCATGCAAGATGAATATGTCACCCATAGTTATCACAACCCCGATTCATACGAGAAATGAAGAAAACCTTCACGAGCAAGGAATAAATAATGTAGAAATATCAAATGAATCCCCTGTAGAAATAATGGAATAACTCTATTCCTCATTGTGTGTGTGGAATAAGACCAAGAGTCCTCGACAATGGATTGTGCTCCCATAGATGTAGGATTTGTCATACTTGAAAATACAATGTACTATCCTCCTAAATATGGCCATTCATTTTTTTTCTTCCTCTATCAAGAGTCTT
>SNQJ01S0038878.1:0-16668 GCA_010110895.2 Picea sitchensis | reverse complement strand
AAAAAAAAAAAAAAAAAAGTTACAATTGTTATTTCTTTGTTGGATGTTTATTTTGTGTATTTTTCTCTCTAGTAAAGGAAGAAAAAACATATGGATATATAAACAAATATACATGAAAAACAAAAAGAATCAACAAAGGTGCCTATTATGTTTGTTTTTTTCTCCAATAAAGGAAGCAAGAAACATATTTTCGTGAAAAACAAACAACTATCAAAATCAAGAAACAGATTTGCATGAAAAAAACAACAAAGATTTTTTTAAGAACAATCATTATGGAAAGGGAAAAAATCAATCATGTTGTTTTTCTTGCATGTGAAATAGAGTTTAATCAGTTAGTAGATACGTGCTTGAGCGCTTAAAAATAAGGTCTGAATATTGATAGGTACAAAACCTGTGGATTCTTTTATCTCAAATGCTAGTTTTGTAGAAGGTTTTTTTTCATCATTTCCATAAAAAATTAAATTAAAGACCATTTGGATCATTTGTATTATTGGTATGTAGTTACCTCATTTGAAATTCCTCATTTTTTGCAGGTAGACCATATAAAATTCCCAAATCACCTTATGATTTGGAAATTCAAATACCATTGTTTAACAACTCTGGTGTGAGTGGCTACAGGCCTTATAGATGTTTCTGATTTCTAGAATCATGAAAAGGGAAGCCAGGAAAGAAATGAATGTTTCTTCAAGTATCTATGTATATTCTATCATTTCTTCCTCTACCACTGGATATGAATCTACTTAAACTAAGGATATTTTACAAAAGAATTCATTTTCCAAGAACCCCCAATTCTTACTGAACTTCCTTCTCCAATGGAAAGATATTGGCCTCTGTATGAGGGGGGAACAAGAGAGTGGGGATGGCATGCCCTAGGGTGGGGTTGACCTTCCTTTCCATCGCATGTTCCACCCGCTGTCATTCTTTTCCTTATTTATTTCTCAGGCTACCGGTGATTCCCAAAAGTGGATGAGTATAAAGTATAACCAGTGGTATTTCGGATGAGATCCCTTTCAATTCTATATCATAATCGAGTTTCAATTCATTCTCTCCTTCATGCCTTACATATCTATCCCACCGAGCTCGTTTTTTGAGTAAATATTTGAAATTTGTTCTATGGATGTGTCTACCTATGGAGTGCATGCACGAGTAAGACATTATTTAATTTCATGAAATTATTTCAAACAGTAGAAAAACCATATTTTAGTCAATAAAAATATTAGTTTTACTAAACATAAATGATTGAGACCATCCAAAACCTTCACTTTCCTACACTAACCAAGACAAGGAAGGAAACTCGATACCAACTTGGGTAGATGATTTATTGTCAATTCTATCTCAATATCCACATTTAGATCAACTATTCTATTAGAACACCCTAGAGAATGCAGGGTCTTTCCTTCAGTTATTTCAAAGGTTAGGCCCGATAAGAAGAAGAAGCAAACCTGACAAAGCCTTAAAAATATTAATGGATGGATGAGGAGTGGATCTACAACTATGATCATTAAGCTACACACCATTAATAATATCTAAAAAAACCCAAGAACAAAAATTTAAATTTCTCTGTAATGTATGTCACATAGTTTTGGGCTCAATTCTTCAACTTCAGTCGCAAAGGTGAGCCCTAGAAAATATGAGACAAGAAAAGTTTCTTCCAATTCTTCAACTTCTGTCACAAAGGTGAGACCTAGAGCATTTGAGTCGAGAAACATTGCTTCCATGTCCAAAATCTTCTTGCAACTAGAATACAAATTTGGATTTGCATCCTGAACATCTTCCCAAAAGACAAGATGTTATTTTAATTGCATGAAGAATATGTGAGATAAAACTATATCAATTTGGAGTCTATGCATTAGATCGAAAGCTATTACTTGACCACAAAACCTAAAATAGGTAATATGCCTAGGAGACAATGCTTATGGTTATGTTGGTCCTACTACAAGAAAATTTGGAACTAGAGACTCTACTACATCAATTATGTTGGGCAAATTATTGATATTGATATACATTATGTAGTATCTTCTTGGATACATAAGTTTACACCCTCCTTGGATCTCCATAATCATTCAATATTTCCATCTTCCACTTTGTACATTTTTTGTTGCTTGTACTCTCAATGCTTTAATAACTCCTCTTCGCCTTAGCAACCCCGAGATATATATTTTAGTGACTTATTTCCCAACACTTCATTGACCTTCATGAAACTCCATTATTGGACTTAGTTAGGGGATGGGAAGAATATGGAGCAGCTAATCTGATTTTGATCCATTACCTGTTCCTTCTTTACCAATTCCCTCAATCTTGAGTTAGTTACTTAACTGGAAAAATATATGTATCTACTTCCATTGGATCCATAACTACCTCTGCTTTCTCGTTGGGGGAGATTACTACGTCCTACTAAGTTGAGACAAAATAAGTCTTATTGAGTGGAGAAAAACCTTGCATGTGAGAGAGAATATAACTTGTCTGGTCAAGTAGAAACTACCTTAGTTAACCCAGTATATAAAATATGCACCAACAAGTCATCCATAAGATGATGTGTTCTATTATAGAAGAGATGAATTATTGTGCCAAACCTCTTCAATACCTATAAGCTTCCCATTGGTTTAGTATATAAATAACTTACACTCTAAACACACATTATCACTTCTATATCACTTTTGTATATGTGTTGATAACCGACATCATGATCGATATACATTCCATTAGTATAATCGACACCTAGATCATTGCATGTATGAGCATGCTTATAGTTGGCAGACGTGTTGGTAACCAACACCACTATCCATGGTGTGATGGGATGGCAGAGGTGTTGGTAACCAACACCACTATCAGTGTATCTTCATGGTGTGATGGGATGGTATCCGTAGTGGGTGTCACACATTTGATCCATTTGTAACACTAAAAAATAAAAAAATAAATGAAATTGTGCTCCATGCTGAAGGTTCAAAATATCAATAAAAATGAAATTGTGTTCCATGCTAAAGGTTCAAAATATCAATATTTACAGAAAAAAGGAAATATGTTCACTAAGGAACATGGTTTCGAAGCAAAATCTATTTTTTTAAGTATTTGGCAGTGAATTTCTTTTCTTTTCTTTTTTCCATGTTTGTGATAATTGGAGGGTAAATATCATCCCTTCTTTTTTCCATGTTTGTGATAATTGGAGGGTAAATATCATCCCCAGATACATTTGTTTGATCTTTTTCTAAGTACGAAAAAATTAAGCTAGATTTTTTGAGTTATAGGTTTAGATCTAACAATATGTTGACCACTTTATTATAATTCCATTTATAACCAAGCATACTTCGCATTACCATGGTATTACAATGTTACATTATCAAAGGCATCCATCCTGTATAATTCCATTTAGAACTAAACATAATTGTTTTACAACGGTTTTACATTATCAAACGCATTTATCCCATGTGACAGTACTATATAATGAGTACAGAGTCAGCATGTACTGCATGTTGAATTCTAATGCAAATCAATGTGATATTGATGTTAATATTGATTTTTAGGGTAGTTTCAAATTTGGGTGTGTCTATCTATTATCGCTTTATGTTGTGATCAATGAGAACCACATTGCTTTATAAAAAAAAAATTATAAAAAAAAAAAAAAAAAAAAAAAAAAAAAAAATATTTAATATTATATATTATATTTGACCATGTATAATATGCAACTTGGGATTGGTTGTAGTGTTGTTGTTTTTTCCGAGTAGCCAATTACTATGAAGTTAAGAGATCCAACAATTGCTTGTTTTGTTACAAATTGCACCATAGTCATCTCTTAAATAAAAGCTTCATTACCCACATGATAAGAAAGCCACTAACTCTACATAAATTCTATGTGCTCCACTCTCATAATTTCATCTTAAAAAATACTCTTTATCCTTACTAGATAAATGAATAACTAACTCCAAGTAAACCACTATAACCATCTGCATTCATGTTTATTATTAACATGTTTTCCACTCAATTATCTGATGTATTTTCCTTCTATTTGTGATGTGCTCAACGCTTCACATACTCACATCTATCATTTCATTGCGTAACATACTCACTCATTTAAATTTGTTTTTTATCCCTACCTTTTATATCAAATTAAGAAGCAAGGACTATGCATCTCTGATGCTATCTCACGTATTTCCTTTTATCTTTGTAAATGCTCACAACCTCCAAAATAGTCTTCATCTTTACTCTCCACAGGAACAATAAAAACAACTTTTAAAGTAAGATGTGAGATTACTTATTCAAGCTATTTGTTACCTCCAAATAGTGCTCATCTTTACTCTTCTGATTTGTTCTCTTCAAATTGTCTTCATCTTTACTCTCCTGATTTGTTCCCTTCAAATTGTCTTCATCTTTACTCTCCAAAGGAACAATAACAATAGTTTTTAAAGTAAGATGTGAGATCACTTATTCAAGCTATTTGTTACCTCCAAATAGCGTTCATCTTTACTCTCCTGATTTGTTCCGTTCGAATTGTCTTCATCTTTACTCTCCAAAGGAACAATAACAACGATTTTTAAAGTAAAATGTGAGATCACTTAGTAGTATGATATCATTTCCACTTTCATTATAAAAAGATCCATTTTATTTATGTATTTATTATAAATGTATTAATAAAAAAAATATTTTAAACATTTTAAACATGTTTGGCTTCCATTTCCCCATCATATTGTTGTAGTAAAGTTCCTCATGTGGGCAGGAGAAACCCCCCTTGGATCAAGAACCTTCTTTGATCCAAGACAAAGAAAAACAAACATGGTGTGAACTACTACTTTTCCCCTAGACCTATTTCAAAAATTGGAATAAGAAGAGAGAGATGGGTGACTTACCCTTTTATGTCAAATTTTCCTCGCTGCTCCAACCTTTGATCTAGTTGATGTCCAAGCTCCTAAGCGCAAGAAAAGTCCTACAAAGAACAATGAGAAACCTCCTTCTTCCACGCTATATTGTTAAGTATAAACATATTTATCCATGATGAATTAAACAACAATAGACATGCATATAGTGAAAACATAAGAATGAGAGGAATAGGCCAAGTTATGTATTAATGGAAGCAAATAATAGTGAAACACTTACAATATCAATCTAGATGTTCTAGTCTTTCATCCAAGCTCTCCTCTCCATCCCCTTGGATCTCACACAATCATAAGCATGACACTCTCAATTTTCCTTCCACTTTCTGAATGTCTCAAGATTAGAAGTATGATACTTTGAAATTCTTCCCCCCTTTCACTTAAGCATGGCCTTCATTATATAGGTATTGAGGAATCACAACCATAGGATAGGTTTGAGGAGATGATTTGGTCAAATGAGGATTTGTCTCAACTAAAAATATTGACCTTTCCTTGAATAGGAGATAGCTCTAACCAATCCCTTAACCAACTACAAACTCTCAAAACAACCTTAGGAAACAAAGAATTATGGTTGCAACAAATTCACCGCAATTCACCAATGGTGATGAAAAAAGGATTATCACCTCTAATCTAATTCTTGGGAAGCTTAAGGATTAGGTTTTATCCTCCTTGTATATGGGTAGGGAAGAGAAGCTCAACTCAGTCAAAATATCAAGGAAAAGGTATTTTGACTCAACCGATATGTTTCCTTCCAACTTTGTCTAGGGTTTGAAAAACACTTTCATGGTGATGGCTATGACACTTGGTAAGCAGACACTTAAGTTCATTAATTTAGGGTGCGATACTTTTATGTACATTAATCAGGTGTATAATTGTTGTGACACTATGCTTACATTTGGTAGTGCACAATTAGGTTGCAACACATCTTCCCATAGATTTGAGTAATATCTTTTGAAATAAGTAACATGGAAGCACCTTTCAGATACATTGATATTTTTGTCTACACTTAGTGGTAGATGAGGTGATATTTTTTTTCTACACTTATGTCCTTTGTTCATTGTATTAGCACTTGTTCCATTTATAATTTTTAGAATGCTAATAAAGCACCTCTTAGATGAGGCGATATTTGTTTCTACAGTACCCTAGTGGCGATGAGGTGATATTTTTCACTTTATGTCCTTTGTTCCTGTAATAGCACTTGTTCCACCACATAATTTTTATAATTTTAAGAAAGCACCTTTTAGATGAGGTGATACTTTTGTCTACACTTATGTCCTTTGTTCATTGTATTATCACTTGTTCCCAATTATAATTTTTAGAATGTTAAGAAAACACCTTTCAAATTAGGTGACATTTTGTCTACATTTGTGTCATTTGCTCATTGTATTAACACTTGTTTTCAATTATAATTTTTAGAATGTTAAGGAAACACCTCTCACATGAAGTGATATTTTTGTCTACACTTAGTGGCAAATGAGGTGATATGTTTTTCTACACTTATGTCCTTGTTCATTGTATTAGCACTTGTTCCATTTATAATTTTTAGAATGCTAATAAAGCACCTCTTAGATGAGGTGATATTTGTTTCTACACTTATGTCATTTGTTAATTGTATTAGCACTTGTTCTCAATTATAATTTTTAGAATGTTGTTGTCAGCCTTCGATGATGTGACATTTTATCTACACTTAGTGGCGTATGATCGTGATATTTTTTGTTTACACCCTAGTGATGCATGATGCTATATTTTACACACTCTATATCTCGTTCATTCTATTAGCACTTGTTCCCAATATAATTTTTAGAATGCTAAGAAAGTGCCTTTCATATGAAGTGATATTTTTTTCTAGAATTAATGGCGCATGAGGTGATATTTTTGTCAACCCTTATGTCCTTTTTTCAATTAATGGCACATGAGGTGATATTTTTATCAACCCTTATGTCCTTTTTTCATTGTATTAACACTTGTTTCTTATTATAATTTTTAGAATGTTAAGAATTTTGAATATTTATATTAAAATATATGTTAAAATCTACATTTTCAACATAATCAATCAAATGATAGACTGTGAAATCAATAACATGTATATCTTTGTCTTCAATTAAAGAAATAAAATCTTGACCAATTTTCAATAAAAAAATTCCACATATAACATGTATCCTTGTCAAAATAAAAAATTACATTTATCTCACCTATCCTCGTAATGAGAACCTTATCAGAATCTTCAATATTCATTAATTTAATAACATTAACCAAAGTCTAGCTTTAGAACAAACCACTAGAGTAATATTCCTCCAATACCATTGTAGTTTCTAAATCATACCACTAGAATAATATTCCTCCAATACCATTGTAGTTTCTCTTTTCAATTAGGACTTTCCTTGTGCTAATTATCTTGTTAACTACAAATTTCATTCTATCAAAATTGTCATGACAGAAAACAACACACATTCATTATAAATAGACACCTCGTGTCTTACATAGAGTCAACATGACTTTAAGAAATGATCATTACAATTAAGACTTTAAATTAAATTGAATGGGAAAGAGGTATTTTGAAACGTGAGGGAGATTTAGAACTTTACTCAAAATTTGATTTTAGTGGGTAAATTTACCAATAATTTAGATTCATAATCTTTGAAAATAGATTTATAATATTTGAAAATTGATCAAGTTTCGAAAATTAAAAATAAAATTTGTCATCAAGATTAGATCCAAATTTATATAATAAATACTTGTGCATTAAAAGTTTGTACATTAATATAATGTTCATCTAATTTTTTTATCAATATAACATGTATTTCATAAATTTTGAACATAAATCTTCATTATAAAAATATTATGGTTTTTACTAATTCAATTTAATATAACAATATTTTATAAAAATTGGTTTTATTATTCATTTTTAATTTTATGATTACTATTATCATATTATCATTGTATTCATTTTGGAATTGGAAAAAAGTCGATATCTAAAAATGAATTTAAAATACACATTAAAATAAGAGCAAATAATAAAATAAGAATTCATGAATTTTAAAATGAAAAAAAAATAAATTAGTTTTAATCTATTTTTAATTTATTTTATAGATTTAGGAACAATTAGATATAGCATTAAGTTATAAATCCAATGAATACCCACTATACATAGCTATTAATGATGATGATGATGATGATGATGATTAATGTCCACTAAGACCTAATTACTCCATCATGCCTACATTTAGTAAGTGATTACTTTTTGGCAACTTTGAATTTTGTTTCTATGCTCTAAAAGCATTAAGAAAAACTTTCCAAGATCACCACCATACCTTTGTTGAGTTAAGAGCTTAGGGAGGTTGGTAGTGTGATCAATATCTTGAAAATGAGATCTAATATGGGTATATTGACAATCTAAGAGAAAGTGTTTTTCAACTTTAATCTCTTAGTGTCACAAAGGTGACACTCTTTTATCCCATGGCTTTCTGAGAATTGACCAACAACTCCACAAGATGGAGATCATGAGAATTTGTTCTTATCTTTAGTAATGCTTATTTTTTTCTTTAAAAATAGATAGATAATTTTGATATATATATATATAATTTTGATATTCTAGATTAGAATATATCACATCTCTTTATAATACCTTAATTTCTTTTTCCCTCTAACTCTTTATCACACCACATTTCTTTTCCTCTTTTTAAATTTACCTGACATTTTTTTAATATACTTTATTCTACAAAATGGTTTCCTTCCACATCCCCTAATAGTTTAGCCAAGATTAGGCGTCTTTATGCCATCCTTTGCTTGAGTCGATGGTGATATGACTTGATTTTACAATTTTAGGTAGCCTCTTGTCTCCATGTTGTTTAACTTGTTCTTATACACAGGGTATCTAGTCATATCCATGCCTCAATGGGGGAGAGGCTTGTTTCTATGAGGAGGATAGGATAGGTGTATTTCCTTTAATTTGAGATTATAGGTTATAAAACCCTATTTGCTCCATATTTCTCCAGGATTCATGGGAGATACTATAGCCCCAAACTTTACATCCATAAAGAATAATAGGTGTAATAAGAGTCTCAAAGAGAGTTTCTTCTTATCCAACCTAAAAGATTAATCAGATTTACAATTGTTTTCAAGCCCATAATATGATTTGATCCCCCAATAATCCTTTTCAATGCTATAATTCCAATTGAGCTTTGTGGGTGAATATTAATTCCAAGATATTTGTTTTAAGTCACTTCCTCCTAAGTTGTTGTTGTCATATACAAATGTATCATAAGGGATCTTATTGATTTAATAATCACGACCTTATTAGTCTTATCAATATTCAACAATCATACCCATATTGGAGAAAAGTCCTTGAGGATTCTTAGTTGGTTTCTCAAGATCATGGGGACTCCTTTCCATAAGAGCAATATCGGCATAAAAGAAGATTGATGACTATACTGCTGAGAATAGGGCTCAAAACAACCCATTTTTTTCCAAGCATTCTTCTAACTTATCAATGCATATGCCAAAAAGGGTAGGGACAAGGGACAACCTTGTTTGACTTTGGAATTTAGTAAAGCTAATCTCTTTGACCAACCTCAAGAGCTTTAAAACTCAATAACGCTTATCATCTTTTATTGCAACAATTCTCAACTCGAGAGGCACTTTTATCTTTCCAACCTATTCCAAAGGTTTTTCGTAGGAACCATGTCAAAAGCTCTTATAAAGTCAACAAAACAACAAAAGATTATTTTAGTATTGCGTAACTCCTCCAGAATGATCCTAAAGGTAACAGATGGTCCATAGTTGAATGCTATCTCCTAAACTCTATGATGGTCTTTTAGCTGTTTTATCATGACTTTCTAGCCAAATGTTAATTCTTCTTTTCCAAAATAATTCCAAAAGCTTGGCTAAAATTCCAAGAATCATAATGGTCCCATAATTAGAGGGAATGTTTTATCCCTACTTTTAAACATAGGAACAATGAGGTTTTGTGTCCGGGGTTTAGGGAAACCCCGCCTGGACCGCTAAGTTGAAGAGCTTGTGTATGTGAGGGATAAGGATTGGCCTCCACCTAAAATTCTCAAATTTCAGTAGCCTCTAAATGTCCTTAGCTCTATCATTTGTGAGCCTTAACCCAACTCCCATGTCATATATAAAGAAAAACTTCTTCCCTTTGTAGGGACACAGGAATGGTGTCCATGGCATTAGGAACCTCAGAAGATTCTTAAGGCAGGGAATTCCAACTGGCAGGGAATCCCATTATTTTCTTTAGTATTGTGTTTTAGAATTTGGCTCCAGAGCTTCTTAGGATCTAACTTGTATGGTTGTGAAAGTTTTTCTTGCCTTTATTGATATAGTATCTTTTTTCCTTTAATTAGGCTTTCTATGCATTGATCTTATCGAAGCTTTATGGCTCATTAGAAGCATCCCTACTAGCTTCCTAGCAATTTTACATTCTTATCATACCAAAGGTTGGTCATTATTCTCATACTCATAATATGCCTAGGAGCCAATGCTTGTGGTTATGTTGGTCCTACTACAAGAAAATTTGGAACTAGAGACTCTACTACATCAATTATGTTGGGCAAATTATTGATATTGCTATAGATTATGTCATATCTTCTTGGATACATAAGTTTACACCCTCCTTGGATCTCCATAATCATTCAATATTTCCATCTTCCCCTTTGTACATTTTTTGTTGCTTGTACTCTCAATGCTTTAATAACTCCTCGGCTTCATGTTCTCAAGGATATATATTTTAGTGACTTCTATTTCCCAACACTCTTCATTGACCTTCAAGGAAACTCCTACTATTGGACTTAGTTAGGGGATGGGAATAATATGGAGCAGTTGGTCTGATTTTGATCCATTACATGTTCCTTCTTTACCAATTCCCTCAATCTTGAGTCGCACCTAACAAGAAAAAATATATGTATCTACTTCCATTGGATCCATAATGACCTCTGCTTGCTTGTTGGGGGAGATTACTACGTCCTACTAAGTTAAGACAAAATAAGTCTTGCTTGGTGGAGAAAAAACCTTGCATGTGAAGAGAATATGACTTCTCTGGTCGAGTAGAAACTACCTTAGTTAACCCAGTATATAAAATATGCACCAACAAGTCATCCATAAGATGATGTGTTCTATTATAGAAGAGATGAATTATTGTGCCAAACCTCTTCAATACCTATAAGCTTTTCATTGGTTTAGTACATAAATAACTTACACTCTAAACACACATTATCACTTCTATATCACTTTTGTATATGTGTTGATAACCGACATCATGATCGATATACATTCCATTAGTATAATCGACACCTAGATCATTGCATGTATGAACATGCTTATAGTTGGCGGACGTGTTGGTAACCAACACCACTATCAGTGTATATTCAGGGTGTGATGGGAGTATATCTTCAGGGTGTGATGGGATGGTAACCGCAGTGGGTGCCAATACTTGATCCATTTGTAACACTAGGTACCAAAATTGTGCTCCATGCTGAAATGTCCAAAATAATATCAATAAAAATGAAATTGTGTTCCATGCTAAAGGTTCAAATATTATTTCATAGAAAAGGAAATATGTTCACCAGGAACATGATTTCGGCTAAAATTTTTAAATATTTGGCAGTGATTTTTCTTTTCTTTTCCATGTTTGTGGATAATTGAGGGTAAGTATCATCTACAGATACATTTGTTTGATTTTTTCTAAATACAAAAAAATTAAGCTAGAGTTTTTGAGTGATAGGTTTAGATCTAACAATATGTTGACCACTTTATTATAATTCCATTTATAACCAAGCATACTTCGCATTACCATGGTATTACAATGTTACATTATCAAAGGCATCCATCCTGTATAATTCCATTTAGAACTAAACATACTTGTTTTACATTATCAAACGCATTTATCCCATGTGAGAGTACTATATAATGAGTGTAGAGTCGGCATTTACTGCATGTTGAATTCTAATGCAAATCAATGTGATATTGATGTTAATATTGATTTTTAGGGTAGTTTGAAATTTGGGTGTGTCTATTTCTTATCGCTTTATGTTGTGATCAATGAGAATCACATTGCTTTATAAAAAATTCTTAGAATTAGAATTTTCTTTACTTCTTAACACATTCCGCAACATTTAATATATTATATTTGATCATGTATAATATGCAACTTGGGATTGGGATTGGTTGTAGTGTTGCTTTCTTTTCCAAATGGCCAATTACTATGAAATTAAGAGATCCAACAATTGCTTGTTTTGTTACAAATTGCACCATAGTCATCTCTTAAATAAAAGCTTCATTACCCACATGATAAGAAAGCCACTAACTGTAAATAAATTCTATGTGCTCCACTCTCATAATTTCATCTTTAAAATACTTTTATCTCACTTTTATAATGAATAACCGACCTAAGCAACCACTATAAATCCATCCTGACATGTTTATTATTAACATAAGTTTCTTCTACTCCAATTATCTCCATGTATTTTCCTTCTATTTGTGATGTGCTCAACGCTTCGCATACTCACATCTATCATTTCATTGCGTAACATACTCACTCATTTAAACTTGTTTTTTATCCCTACCTTTTATATCAAATCAAGAACCAGGGACTATGCATCTTTGATGCTATCTCTCAATGATTTCTTTTATCTTTGTAAATGTCACAACCTCCAAAATAGTCTTCATCTTTACTCTCCACAGGAACAATAAAAACAACTTTTAAAGTAAGATGTGAGATTACTTATTCAAGCTATTTATTACCTCCAAATAGTGTTCATCTTTACTCTTCTGATTTGTTCTCTTCAAATTATCTTCATCTTTACTCTCCAAAGAAACAATAACAACAATTTTTAAAGTAAGATGTGAGATCAAGTTATTTGTTACCTCCAAATAACGTTCATCTTTACTCTCCTGATTTGTTCCCTTCGAATTGTCTTCATCTTTACTCTCCAAAGAAACAATAACAACAATTTTTAAAGTAAAATGTGAGATCACTTAGTAGTATGATATCATTTCCATCATTATAAACCATTTTATTCTTCCCTGTTAGACATTTCATGATATTTTAAACATTTTAAACATGTTTGGCTTCCATTTCCCCATCATATTGTTGTAGCAAGTTCCTCATGTAAGGTCCCCTTGGATCAAGACTCATTCTTTGATCCAAGACAAAAAGAAAACAAATGGTGAACTACTTTTCCCCTAGACCTATTTCAAAAATTGGAATAAGAAAGAGATGGGTGACTTACCTTTTTATGTCAGCTTTCCTCGCTGCTCCAACCTTTGATCTAGTTGATGTCCAAGCTCCTAAGCGCAAGAAAAGTCCTACAAAGAACAATGAGAAACCTCCTTTCCACACTATATTGTTAAGTATAAACATATTTATCCATGATGAATTAAACAACAATAGACATGCATATAGTGAAAACATAGGAATGAAGGGAATATTACAAGTTATATATTAATGGAGTACACAGAAACACTTACAATCTCAATCTCGAAGTTGCAACATATCCTCCAAGCTCTCCTTTCTATCTCGTTGGGTCTCACACAATCATAAGCATGACACTCTCAATTTTCCTTCCACTTTCTGAATGTCTCAAGATTATAAGTATGATACTTTGAAATTCTCTCTCCCACCTTTTCACTTAAGCATGGCCTTCATTATATAGGTATTGAGGAATCATAACCATAGGATAGGTTTGAGGAGATGATTTGTTCAAATGAGGATTTGTCTCAACCAAAAATATTGAACTTTCATTGAATAGAGTTAAGCTCGAACCAATACCTTAACCAACCGCAAACTCTTAGAAACAACCTTAGAAACAAAGAATTATATTGCAACAATTCACCCCCCATAATTGTGCACAGGGTGATGAACAAGGAATTATCACCCCCTAATACACTCTTTGGGAGTGATGATTAGGGTTCTATCCCTCCTTGTATATGGGTAGGGGGCAATGAAGCTCAAACAAGACCAAAATATCAAGGAAAAAGGTAGCATTTCAAACTCCAACCGATATGCTCTCCAAGCTCTGTCTTGGGGTCATGAAAACAATTTTTCATGGTGATGAAGTTATGACACTTGGTATGTGACACTTAAGTTCGACACTTAGGTGCGACATTTTGCGTGCGACACTTAGGTGTATAATAGTTGTGACACTTAAGTGCGACATTTGGTAGTGCGACACTTAGGTTGTAACACATCTTCCCATAGATTTGAGTAATATCTTTTGAAATAAGTAACATGGAAGCACCTTTCAGATACATTGATATTTTTGTCTACACTTAGTGGTAGATGAGGTGATATTTTTTTCTACACGTATGTCCTTTGTTCATTGTATTAGCACTTGTTCCCAATTATAATTTTTAGAATGTTAAGAAAGCACCTTTCAGATGAGGTGATATTTTTGTCTACACTTAGTGGCAGATGAGGTGATATTTTTTTCTACACTTATGTCCTTTGTTCCTTGTATTAGCACTTGTTCCAATTACAATTTTTATAATTTTAAGAAAGCACCTTTTAGATGAGGTGATACTTTTCTCTACACTTATGTCCTTAGTTCATTGTATTAGCACTTGTTCCCAATTATAATTTTTAGAATGTTAAGAAAACACCTTTCAAATTAGGTGACATTTTTGTCTACATTTGTGTCATTTGCTCATTGTATTAACACTTGTTTTCAATTATAATTTTTAGAATGTTAAGAAAACACCTCTCACATGAAGTGATATTTTTGTCTACACTTAGTGGCAGATGAGGTGATATGTGTTTCTACACTTATGTCCTTGTTCATTGTATTAGCACTTGTTCCATTTATAATTTTTAGATCGCTAATAAAGCACCTCTTAGATGAGGTGATATTTGTTTCTACACTTATGTCATTTGTTAATTGTATTAGCACTTGTTCCCAATTATAATTTTTAGAATGTTAAGAAAGCAACTTCCAGATGATGTGATATTTTTATCTACACTTAATGACAGATGATGTGATATTTTTGTTTACACTTACTGGTAGATGATGTTATATTTTTGTCTACACTTATATCCTTTGTTCATTCTATTAGCACTTGTTCCCAATATAATTTTTAGAATGTTAAGAAAGTGCCTTTCAGATGAAGTGATATTTTTGTCTACAATTAGTGGCACATGAGGTGATATTTTTGTCAACCCTTATGTCATTTTTTCAATTAATGGCACATGAGGTGATATTTTTATCAACCCTTATGTCCTTTTTGCATTGTATTAACACTTGTTTCTTATTATAATTTTTAGAATGTTAAGAATTTTGAATATTTATATTAAAATATATGTTAAAATCTACATTTTCAACATAATCAATCAAATGATAGATTGTGAAATCAATAACATGTATATCTTTGTTTTCAATTGAAGAAGTAAAATCTTGACCAATTTTTAATAAAAAAATTATACATATAACATGTATTTTTGTCAAAATAAAAAATTACATTTATCTCACCTATCTTCGTAATGGGAACTTTATCAGAATCTTCAATATTCATTAATTTAATAACATTAACCAAAGTCTAGGATATGCTTCTAGAACAAACCACTAGAGTAATATTCCTCCAATACCATTGTAGTTTCTAAGTCATACCACTAGATTAATATTCCTCCAATACCATTGTAGTTTCTAAGTCATAGTTATCCAATACCATTGTAGTTTCTAAGTCATAGTTATCAAATTTTGTGGTTATTTTTATTTTTCAAAAAAAGGTTTTTTATATTCTAAATTGTGCCTTTTCTCTTTTCAAATAGGACTTTCCTTATGCTAATTGTCTTGTTAACTACAAATTTCATTCTATCAAAATTGTCATGACAGAAAACAACACACATTCATTATAAATAGACACCTCGTGTCTTACATAGAGTCAACATGACTTTAAGAAATGATAATTACAATTAAGACTTTGTATTAAATTGAATGGGAAAGAGGTATTTTGAAACGTGAGGAAGATTTAGAATTTTACTCAAAATTTGATTTTAGTGGATAAATTTACCAATAATTTAGATTCATAATCTTTGAAAATAGATTTATAATATTTGAAAATTGATAAGTTTGAAATTAAAAATAAAATTTGTTATCAAGATGAGATTCAAATTTATATAATAAATACTTGTGCATTAAAAGTTTGTACATTAATATAATAATGTTGATCTAATATTTTTTTATCAATGTAAATATGTATTTCATAAATTTTGAACATAAATCTTCATTATAAAAATATTATGGTTTTTACTAATTCAATTTATATAACAATATTTTTATAGAAATTTTGGTTTCTTTATTATTCATTTTTACTTTTATGATTACTATTATTATCATTGTATTCATTTGGAATTGGAAAAAAGTTGAGATCTAAAATGAATTTTAAAAAAATAATAATAAAATAGTAGTTAAAATAATAAAATAAGAATTATAAATTTTTAAATGAAAAGAAAATAAACTAGTTTTTTTAATAGTATTTTTAATTTATTTTCTTATAGGTTTATTTAAATTTCAGGAATAATTGGATATAGCGTTAAGTAATAAATCCAATGGATACTCACTATACATATTATTAATGATGATGATGATGATTAACGTCCACTAAGACCTAATTGGTCTATCGGACCTTAAGATGGTAAGTGATTACTTGTGATTCTTTATAATTTTGTTTCTGTGCTCGAAAAGCATTAAGAAAAGCTTTCCAAGATCACCATACTTTTGTTGAGTTAAGAGCTTAGGGAGGTTGGTAGTGTGATCAATATTTTGAAAATGAGATCTAATATGGGTATAGGTTGGACAATCTA
>SNQJ01S0038877.1:56125-66364 GCA_010110895.2 Picea sitchensis | reverse complement strand
AATACGGTATTAATTCTCGGTGGAAGTTAACGCCACCTTTCCAGGTTCCTTCCACCGCCATCGTGGTCTCTTTTTCTGCACATCCCCTCTCAGCAGTCCTGTAATAAAATTCATAATGTTATTCACATTCATTGACCTTTTCCTCAAGGTCCATTTACATCACATATTCACATTTATGAGTTTTCCATAGTTCTTGGCCATTCTCGTTATTTTTACAAACTGGGGGAAACAGGGTGTTACAGGTTACCACAATGACTGAGAGGAAACGAGTTAACCGACAGTGATACATACAACAAAAATCCTCAATCATTAATGTAGAGCCATATTGCACCAATGTTTACTAATTATTCCACAGATACCCATCATGAAAATACATTGACCAAGAAAACAACCAACGCACAACTTAAAAATACCTATTCCTTTGTTTTCAATTCCAAACATTTTATAGTCATAATAGAGCCATAACACACATCTACACACAATAAAAAATCTCAAGAACAGACAAAATCCAAGCATCAATAAGCCATCATTTGGTTCTTACAAAAGAGAATGCATCATGGATGGAGAGAAAAGAATCATACATGTGGAAAAAATGCTTAAATGGCGAGTTTGCCGAGCTTCCCTTCCAAAAACCTGAAAACGTGGAGCTTCACAACCAATAGAGAAAAATTGCAACAATGGAGCATTGTTAGGGTGACAGATGATAGGGAAAGTATGGAGTGACGTGTAGTAAATGCACATCGCTTCCATCACCTGGCCCCATTCAATTCGATGTATGAGACAACCCAATAAACATCACATTCACCAACAATCAAACCATATAACTAATGTGTATTCAATGCCAAACCATCGTGAAATCTGAGATGATATCCATTGCATAGTGTGCCACCGAATATAATTTACACGTTAACCCTTGCTATAACTCCAAGAAATAATACATATTAGCAATTCTCTATGTGCCTCCATTCAAATCTAATGAAATTCACATATTCCATTAACCAACAAATAACATAATAGTTAGGACTAACACTAGTATCCCTTAACTTCATTTGAAACTTGCATGTAATCCCTTTACATAGTTCGTTTATTATAGCTCAAATATATAACTTCTTTCCTTTTGTTACACTTTAAGATCTTTTCATAGTTTTTTTCTTTTTTTTTTACCACGCTACCATTAAAATATTGATGCAAGAGCATCCCTCCACGTCAACAAATGCGCCAACAAGCCAACACATAGACGCACAATGGATAAAAGGAGAGGCATTGACCCTTCCATTTTTAAATTCGAAATCTGATCCTATGGGGATTTCTGTTGTAAGGCTGTAAGAGCCAAGCCATACCTTTGTATAGGTAGTGGATAGGGCCACCTTAAATGGTTGATTGTAAGAAAGTATAGATCGTAGTCAGGTCTGGATAATCATTCAATGTAATGAGCCATAGGAGTATGGTGTCTTAACTGAGACAACGATGGCACTAAGGAGGTGGACATGATAAGCTTGTAAAGACCTCTTTTGTAAAAAAATACATAGGAGAGATCTTTGAAGGAGAGAGGTCTTAGAAGTAGAACTTAGGATAGAGTTATAATAGGAGAAAGAACTGAGACTTTGTTGCAGTCCTGTTTTTGTAAAAATATCTGTATAGACACACAGAGATAATAGAAAAGTAGTTTTTCCTGCACGTGGTGTGTTTATGTATTTGTGTTCATTGTTATGATTTTATATGTCATTCATGTTTTGAATGTATGAACTGGTTAAGTGTTGTATAAGTTTCAATTGCTTCTCGCCTTTGAGTTTCGAGTGCAAGGAGTGCACATTTATCCACAAGGAGTGCGTTGACAGAGGTGAGTTAACCTCAGAGAAGCTCAAGAGAGATAGTGTTGAACCTTCATCAGAAGAAGTGCAAGGAGTGCACATGAATAAATTTGTGTTGAGTTCGAAAGAAGACAGAGTTACTGAACAATCTGTAAGGAGGAACTCTTTAAGGTGTGCATCGAGAAAGGAGGACGCCAAGAGGGAGAGAAGAGTTTATTGTCAAGAGATCCTTCGATCTGAGTTTAACAAAATCCCAGAATTGCAAGGAGTGTGTGGGAAATCGAAATCCTCTAAGGATCAAGCTCGGAAGAGATAACGCAAGGAGTGTGTGGGAGTCGGACTTATTTCAACTCCTAAAGCTCAGAAGAGATAACACTTTCAAGAGCATAAGCGAGACCCAAATATTCAGGTTCACAACAAAAAGTTCAAAGGTCGAAGCCTTTGAACACTGAAAAAATATTACAAGGGGGAAGAAGTCAAAAGCTCAGGAGGAGGAGTGAAAATAACCATCTAATAGATCTATGTCCAGTGAGAGAGGAAGTGCAAAGGAGAGGAACAGACCCAATCTGTTGGATCTGAGTGCAGAGGACCAACAACCATTGGATCTGGAGGTAAGTGCACAAGAATTAACCCTTGTGTGAGCAAGAGAGTGGAATCGTCAAAGTCCCAAAGTTTCGAATTGAAAAGGGACTGTTTATCGTCCAGGACAACAGGTGGTGAAAGATTTGAGTTTTCGGGTGAAAGCACTCCTGGAGGAATGAGTGCGCAGGAGTTGAAACTCCCCAAACCCGAAGACCCGAAGGAGATAGAGGCTGTCATATTAAGGGGGAGACATGCATCAAGAGATTGTGTGTTTCGAGTGAAAGAACTCCGGGAGAAATGAGTGCATATGAGTTTGAAACTCTTGAAGCCCGGAGAGCCGAAGGGTCGAAAGCCGAAGAGCCAAAAGAGAAATCTGGACCGTCAGATCCAGAAAGGGTACTTGTCGACGGATCGTGAACTTCAGGAGAAAGTACTCTGGGAGAAAAATGAAGGAGAAGTTTGAGATTTGAAATCACTGAAGCTCGAATAGATGGAGCAGTTGGGAGCCATTGATCTAGGTTGGACAAGTTTCACTAGATTGCGAACTTCGGAGAATCGTACTCCAGGGATTTTTGTGGAGTTGTATTTCAGAATGTTCTGAAGCACCGAAGCCCAAAATATCTAGGTGTCGTTGATCCAAAAGAAGGAACGTGGATCGTTGATCTACGATGAAACATGTGGAGGACAAAGATTCACTCCGTTGGATAGTCGTTGGATTAGAGAAGGACAGGTATCATAGGATCCGACACTCCAAAAGGATTCACTCCGGAGATTTTTGGTGGTTGAGAATTGACATCGTCGAAGGCCGTGGTCCTGAAGCAAATGACAGTCGTTGATCTGAAAGCGGACGCATGATGCCAGATTTGGAATTTCAGGTACAAAGCATTCTAGAGGATAGCAGAGGGTGAAAGCACTGAAGTCCCGAAGGAGATCTCGATCGTTGATCGAGGAGGAGGTCAAAGGACCATCGATTTGGTTGAGGGGGCCAAAGTATTGAAGCAGGAGCAGAACCATTGATTGAAAAGGACACGTGGAAAACAATCTGCCATTTCAGAGAAAGTTTTCCAAAAGAAATGAGATTTTGAGAAATAAAACTCCCGAAGGCATGAATCGCAAAGGAGATTCTGACCATAGATTTAGGGAGACAGGTGTCAGTAGATATTTCACTCCCAAAGATAGCTGCTGAGAAGGAAGCAAAGGTTGAGAGTTGAAACTCCCAAAGGGTGGAGAGTCAGAATCAACAACAACCATTGATTTGAACGGGAGATACGTGTCGATAGATTGCGGAGATTTGGGATCATGCGTAGAAGGAGAAAAGAAGGAGGATAAATAGTAGGTGTTGATCGTGGATCATCGCCAATGGATTGAAGATTGATGGATGAGAAGGATTGTGGGGCCAGGACATGCTTGGACATTAATTTTCCTTGAGTGGGCTGCAATTGGAACCACGGTTTTAAGAAAAGGATACGTGGCAGATGGAGGTGGATTGTGGGGTGAAAGGTGGGTTGGTCTAAAACCACTCTTGCTTGCACCTGCAATCGCATATTTCCACAAGGTCATAGCCCGAGGCCATATGGAGGAAGGGGCTAATGGAAAAAGGGCTAGTGCCTGAAGCTCGATGTTTTGGAAGCGCACAGGGATAGCCCACGGGTCAGTCAGAACCCGCACATAGAAGGAAAGGGGCCTATGTATAATTGTTTTGGGTTCAATCAGGAGCCCGAAGAGTTTATCTGACTCAGAAGAAAGAAAGATCCTAGACCGAGAGGTTGCAGAACCCCAGGAGGGTAGGGGGGTTGCATCAGCTGGTATCAGAGCCATAATTTTGCTTGCAGACATCAGGAAAAGGGAGAGACTATGACATGAGATACTCTGATACTAGGTGGTATCAAAGCTTAGATTTTCGTCTGTAGATTTCAGGCGAAAGAGAAAGAGGTAGAAGACACTAAAGAAGAAATAACATGATTACGTGAGGTGGTGTCAAAATTTGAATTTGCTTGTAGGAAGCAGGTGAAAGAAGGAAACAAGGTACTAATGCTCTGTGAGAAGGTTTTTGCATGTGTGCAACAACAAAAATTTAAACAACCAGGTGAGCTGTGAGAGAAGATGGAGATGCTCTCAGATGTAGAGTGATCCATAGGCTTTCCAAGAGGGTAGGCGAAGGTGGAAATGGCTACTGAAGGCCATGGGCGTTGTCGAAGAGAAGGCCGCAAGAAGAAATGCAATCTAGAGATGGATCTGGAGGCCAATGAGATAAGAGAAAGGATGGAACAACTAGCATTGAGGATGCAACAGGAGGAAAAGGTATGCTGGAGGTATGAATGCCCTCTGAACATGAAAGTAAAATGGTTGTTCAAAATTTGTTGGTTAGAAAGCAACAACGAGAGTTGAAAAGGTGGTTGAGGCATATTGAAAACCTCAATGACACATAGGAGGAACTGATTCACATCTGTGAACTAGAAGTTGGGAGACACCTCATTGACGAGGAGGAGGTGAGATCAGTCAGAGATCTCATAAACTGCTAGGAGGCCAAAGATGGATTTTCATATTACTAGGTGGGCAATGAATGAGATCAATTAAAGATCTCATGGACTGTCAGGAGGACAACAATGGAAATTCATGTTTCTAAGAGGGAAATGAGATGAGATTAGCCGAATATCTCATAAGATGCTAGGTGGGTAGAAGAGAAGAAACTCCAAATTTCCAGGTGGGCAAGGGGAAAGAGATGAGACTGTATGAGAGTCTCATGGACTTTGTTGAGAGTTCATACCAGCAAGGGGTGATGATAGATGAAGATTCATGCGGGTTTTCAAACCATGTGAATGAAGATGATGAGAATTTAAATACTTCCATCACAAAGGAGGAAGATCATAGGAGTGTTCTGATCATTGGAGGAATCAAATCATTCCTTCCAAGCAGCCAAGCAGAGGCTAGAATAAGTGTTGCAGGTGTATCAATAGAAAGGAAGCCAACAGAGACTGTCAAAGAAGAGGAAGTGGAGCAGACATTGATGTCTACCCCAGTAGAAGGAGAAGAGCATTCAACAAAATTGCTCAAAATTTTCAGCCAAGATGTTGAATAAGAGATGACCCTAGCACTGAAGCTTGCAGTAGAAGGAGAAACAAACATCACGGATTTTGATGAACTGTATTAATAATTGGAAGCCCTAGAGAGAAGGGTGATAGTGAAAATCCAACACATCCAATAGGCTAGGTTGGAAACAGATGGAGGAGCATAGCAGTTTGGAGAACAATTGGAGGGAGTTGGAGATATGCCAACACAAGAGGAGCTAACAAAAGATAATCTATTAGAGGAGGAAGCTGAGAAACAAGTCAGTGATGAGATAGCAAAGTGGCAAGCTAATGCCACAAGAGAAGAAAACAACATGGGGGATCAGGATGATCTACCCTTTGATGTAGTTGAGGAGGAAGAGTTGCAACATATAAGACTGCATAAGAAGAGCCAACTATTGGAGTAGTTGGACAAAGTGATAGAGGAGATAAGGAGGATGATGTTGAGGTCAGCAGAAGCAGTCAGCAAAGGGAAGCTGAACATAGGAGAACCTACAACAGCAGTAGGGAAGAAGAATAGGAAGAAGTAGAAACAACAACAACATAGCTGGAGAGGAGCAGGGGGAGAACTCCAAGGAAACATTTGGGATCTAGGAGGATTTCAACACTGGAGAAGAGGAGCTCATGAGAAGGAGCTCATGATTTTCCCAGCAATGGAGTATGATGCAGGAGCATTCCTCCACGTCAACAAATGTGGCAACAAGCCAACACATAGATGCGCAATGGAGAAAAGGAGATGCATTGACCCTCCCATTTTTAAATTCGAAATCTGATCCTATGGGGATTTGTGTTGTAAGGCTGTAAGAGATAACCCATACCTTTGTACAGGTAGTGGATAGGGTCTCCTTAAATGGTTGACTGCAAGAAGGCCTAGATCATATTCATGTATGGATAATCATTCAATGTAATGAGCCGTAGGAGTATGGTGTCTTAACTGAGACAGTGATGGAACTAAGCCGACGGAGAGGATAATCTCGTAGATCCCTCTTTTGTAAAAAGAGAATTAGGAGAGATCTTTGAAGGAGAGAGGTCTTAGAATCAGAACTCAGGATAGAGTTAGAATAAGAGAAAGAACTGGAACTATGTTGTAGTCCATTTTTTGTAAAAACCTCTGTATAGACACACAAAGATAATAGAAAAGTAGTTTTTCCTGCACATGGTGTGTTTATGTATTTGTGTTCATTGTTATGATTTTATATGTCATTCATGTTTTGAATGTATGAACTGGTTAAGTGTTGTATAAGTTTCAATTATTTCTTGCCTTTAAGTTTCGAGTGCAAGGAGCGCACATTTGTCCGCAAGTAGTGTGTTGTCAAAGGTGAATTAACCTTAGAGAATCTCATGTGAGATAGAGTTGAAACTTCATCAACAGAAGTGCAAGGAATGCACAAGAAGAACTCTATGTTGAGTTCGAAAGAATACAGAGTTACTGAATACTCTGTAAGGAGGAGCTTTGCAAGGTGTGCATCGAGCAAGGAGGATGCCAGGAGGGTGAGAATAATTTCTTGTCAAGAAATCCTTCGATCTGAGTTTAACGAAATATGAGAAACACAAGGAGTGCATGGGAAATCGAAATCCTTTAAGGATAAATCTCAGAGGAGATAATGCAAGGAGTGTGTGGGAGTCAGACTTATTCCAACTCCTAAAGCTCAGAAGAGATAATGCTTTCAAGAGCACAAGCGAGACCTAGATAGTCGGGTTCGCAGTAGAAAGTTCAAAGGTAAAAGCCTTTGAACACTGAAAAAATGTTCCAAGGTGGAAGAAATCAAAAGATCAAGAGGAGGAGCAACAAAAACCATCTGATCGGTTGTGGAAGGGAGCCTAGACTCTTATATCTACGTCCTGTGAATGAAGGAAGCGTAGAGGAGAGGAACAGACCCAGTCTGTTGGATCTGAGCGCAGAGGACCAAAAACCATTGGATCCAGAGGTAAGTGCACAAGACTTAACCCTTGTGTGCACAGAAGAGTGGACTCGTCAAAGTCCCAAAGTGAATAGGGACCATCCATCATCCAGGGTGACATGTGGTGAAGTATCTGAGTTTTCGATTGAAAGAACTCCGGGTGCACAGGAGTTGAAACTCCCGAAACCTGAAGACCTGAAGTAGATAGAGGTTGTCAGATCAAGGGGGAGACACTCATCAAGATATCATGTGTTTCAGGTGAAAGAAATCCAGGAGAAACAAGTGCATAGGAGTTTGAAACTCCCGAAGCCTGAAGAGACAAAGGGTCGAAAGACGAAGAGACGAAAGAGAAATCTGGACCATTAGATCCAAAAAGGGTACATGGCAACCGATCGTGAACTCTGAGAGAAAAATGAAGGAGAATTCTGATATTTGAAATCACCGAAGCCCGAATAGACAGAGCAGCTGGGAGCCGTTGATCTAGGTTGGATAGGTGTCACCAAATTGAAAACTTCATAGAATCGTACTCCAAAGATTTTTGTGGAGTTGTGTTTTGGAATGTCCTGAAGCATCAAAGCCAGAAATGTCTAAGGGTCATTGATCTGAAAGAAGGAACGTGGATCATTGATCTGTGATGAAACACATGGAGGATGGAGATTCACTTCGTTCGATAACTGTTGGATCAGAGAAGGACAGGTGTCAGAAGATCCAACTCTTTGGAAGGATTCACTCCAGAGATTTTTGGTGGTTGAGATTTGAGATCGCCGAAGGCCGAAGTCCCAAAGAGGATGCCAGTCATTAATATGGAAGCGGACATGTGGCACCAGATATGGAATTACATGTACAAATAACTCCGGAGGATAGTAGAGGTTGAAAGTGCCGAAGTCCTGAAGGAGATCTCGATCGTTGATCGAGGAGGAGGTCGAAGGATTGTCGATTTGGTTGAGGAGGCCAAAGTACCAAAGCGGGAGAAGAACCATCGATTGAAGAGGATGTGTGGCAGACAATATGTCGTTTCGTAGAAATATCTCTAGAAGAAAGGAGAGTTTGAGAACTGAAACTCCTGAAGGTCGGACTTGCGAAGGAGATCCTGACCGTAGATTCAAGGAGACAGGTGTCAACAGATCTTTCACTCCGAAAGATAGCTGCTGAGAATGAACAAAAGGTTGAGAGTTGAAACTCTTGAAGGGTGGAGAGTCAGAATAAAAAACAACCGTTGATTTGAACGGGAGATACGTGTCTATAGATCGCAAAGATCTGGGATTGTGCATAGAAGGAGGAAAGAAGGAGGATAAATAGAAGTCATTGATTGCAGATCATCACCAAGGGATTGGATATCAATGAATGAGAAGGATTGTGGGGCCAAGACATGCTCAGATGTTAATTTTCCTTGAGCGAGCCGCAATTGGAACCACGGTTTTAACAAAGGGATACATGGCAGATGGAGGTGGATTGCAGGGCGAAAAGAGGGTTGGTCTAAAACCACTCTTGCCCATGCCCGCAATCACATATTTCCGTAAGGTCATAGCCCAAGGCCATATGGAGGAAGGGGCTAATGGAAAAAGAGCCAGCAACTAAAGCTTGATGTTTTGGAAGTGCGCAGGGATAGCCCGCGGGTCGGTCAAAACCTGCACACAAAAGGAAAGGGGCCTATGTATAATTTTTTTGGGTTCAATCAGGAGCCCGAAGAGTCGATCCGACTCAGAAGAAATAAATATCCTTGACTAGTAGGTCACATAACCCCAAGAGGGGAGGGGGGTTACATCAAATATCCCTTGCATATATGTGGCTAGGTAATCAATCATAATAATTAGTAACAAGGTTATAACATAGCAAATATAAATAACATGCTCCTCGTAACCATAAAACTGTTTTGTGTCACAAAAATAATTCCAGAATGATGCATTATTCACCTATCATCACGCCAAATGAAACCAAGATTGCATTGTCAAAAGTGTAGGACTGTGTAGGCAACATTAAAAACAATAGAAAAACATGTGTAATATCTCTATCTTTGCACCTCTAGTGTACAAAAGGGTCACACCTACTAGTATTATATTATTGGCATAGTTAGATAATAACGCTTTAGCAATACTTTGCGGGAGAAATTCATCGTTATGATTTTAATCATCAACACTAGGGTCTTCCCACAATGCACCAACAACAACTCTAGCAACTATTCCCAACTCAGAGCCTCTCATTTCCCACAATATGTCCCACCCAAAGAAATGTACTCCCTTATCTACTCAAAAGTCCTTTGGGTTATCCCACTTACTTTCTAGGGATTCAACAACAAGACAACCAAGAAGTCTTAGACCTCTGTAGAAATTGGAGCATAAGGTTTCTCAAGGATTTACAACACCCACTAGCTCACACATAGGAAAAACTATTTCCAGCAACTCTCTCACCCAAAAAGAATTCTCCATAGGCATGAAAACTTGCTTCTTCAACCCAACCACTAAGTATTTATTGGGTAACAATCAACTCCATCTTCTTACACTCCCCAACCAAGGTACGCATGATGGATGCATGGATCGGTGAAATATTGGAAGAATTATGAATGATAATCCAATTACACTGAGTTCCTCAAATTATATTGCATGTTCCTATCTTGACACTTCACATTCTAGGAAATGCCTTTCAATCCACTTGGTAATTCATTCCTCTCACTTGGGAACTCATGATAAAATTATAACATTTTATGACTTAAGAATAATATTATTTTATTCCTTAGCTTAAGCCCCCATGACTTATCCCCTTTTCCTTAGCCCCCTTTCCCTCTTGTGGAGTCCTATCCCCCCATACCATTTCATCTGACTTGGTCTGCATAAGTGATGCATTTTATTAATAAAAATGAGTGTGATTACATAATACATT
>SNQJ01S0038877.1:0-41628 GCA_010110895.2 Picea sitchensis | reverse complement strand
TTGAGAATATTGTACAGGTGATCACAGAGAATGCCTCCAACTATGTTGCAAAAGGAAGGATGTTGGAGGAAAAACACCCCACCATTTGGTGGATTCCATGTGCAATCCATTATTCAAACCTCATGCTTGAGGATATTGGAAAAACTGAGTGGATGAAGAAGTGTGTGGAACAAGAAAAATTCATCACCAAGTACATGTACAACCATACATGGGTTTTGAACCTTGTGAAGAAAAACATTGGGGCTAGAGAGCTTGTTTGGTCAACTATTACACGATTTGCAGCAAACTTTATTTCGTTGCAATCCGTTGTTCAACAAAAATCCAACTTGCGTAAGATGTTTCTTGTGATGAATGGAATACATCTCAATGGAGCAAAAAGGCCAAAGGGAAAGAGGTGGTTAACAAAGTGTTTGAAAAAAGATTGTGGAAAAAGGCAGAAGAGATAGTGTTATTCAGTGAGTCTCTTGTAAAAGTGTTGTGAATGGTGGATGGTGATAAACCCACCATGTTTTTTGTTTATGAGGCCATGGATCAAGACAAAGAGGAAATAACATCAACATGTGGGGATAAAATACAGAAGTATCTTCCTCTATGGAGAATCATTGATGAAATATGGAACAAAAAAATCCATAGACATTTACATGCAACTAGTTTTTTTTTTCTTTTTGTAACTAGGGGAATCGGTAACACGACAGTATCGTACTCGTGTGACATGGGGTCAAATATTTTCGGCTTCCTTATAACCCCTAGGGATAATCACACCACCTGAAGGCACGCCTCCAGATAAATCAAGGTGAGAATCGAACTTGAGACCTCCTTTACATATTTCCTTCCATTTACACGGCACTTGCCGATCGATCTACACCCCTGCAGGCCTACATGAAACTAGTTATTACTAAAACCCAAGGTATGTAATTTCAAAGTTTCTAAGTTTTGTTATTCATTACAAAATCTTAGCCAAAGATTCAAATTCAATTGATGAATATTTTTTGTCTTCTAAACTTTGAAGATACCACTATACAAAATATTTTGAAGCAGATGCGGAGGTAAAAGAGGAATTGTACAAATGCATTGTGCACATGGTCCCTAATCCCAAGATATAAGAGATACATAGCAAGCTCTTGCATTCCAATGAGAGTATTGGTACCTTTGGCATGTATTTGGTTATATGAAGCAAACCAAAGGATCCACCGGGTAAGAAAGTTTAAAGTTTTCAAATTTTATTATTCATTGCAAAAGTTGAGTCAAAGTTTCAAAGTAATTTGCTAAAGCTTCTTTGCCTTCAACTCTTATTGCAGCCTATTGGTTGCAACAGTTTGGTGGTCAGTGCCCTAATTTGCAAAAAATTGCAATTCGGTTATTGAGACAAACTTGCAATGCTTTTGGGTGTGAATGCAATTGGAGCGTTTTTTAGTGTATACACACCAAGAAGTGGAACGGTTTGGAGAAAAAATGGTTGAATGATATGGTTTATGTTCAGTACAAACTTAGGTTGAAGCACGACCAGTGGTTGAACAAAACCCCTAAATCAAGCAACATGGGCTTGGATGACTTTGATCCCTCATCAGAGTGGGTTGTAGAGAGTCAAGCACTAGCATTTGACAATGAAGACCTTTATTGGATGGACTTGGACCCACTTCCATAGCAAGAAGTATCACTACCTTCACAGCCAGGGGAATCAAGCCAGAATCCCACTATAGAGTCTAGTCAATCTAAGTATGAGGAGGATGAGGATTCTGATGATTCTACCTAGCAGTAGTTACCAATTACTAGTACCATATGATCACACTGTAGAGTCTAGATTCTAGTTGATGACTCTACCTAGTAGTAGTTACTAGTTACTAGTACAATATGATCGGATTGTAGAGTCTAGACTCTATACTATGTCACTATAGTTACTCATTAGTACTATGTTTATTTTTGGACTCTAGAGGCCATTTACAGCCTCTTTGTTGATGTATTTTGGTTAAGATTAGTTTTGCACTCGATGCTATTTTGGTTATATGCACTCTTACTTGCTATATAAATGAGAAATTTTACATGTTTGTGTATAAATGGTTTGGATTCATATGGATGCAGATGAATATATATTCTTTTTTCAAAATTTAAATATTTTATGTATTTTTTGGTCGATCAGTTTTTTGGTTTGTTTTTTTTCCAATCGCAGTCTGATTCACATTTTTGGGGTCAATCAGTGAAATGATTAGTCTAGTTCTGATAACATTGTATATGCCTATTCACTCCAGAGGAAACAATCCATGCTTGTGAAGTGGAGGACAAATATGTAAAGTGCACAACCACATATGCATCATAAGAGTCCATTAGGTTCAACTTGCCTTTACAAACTTGAAATAAAATCTTGAGGGAACTCTCAAAATAGGGCATTGACCTTGAAAGAGGGTTAAAACCTAGGAAAAACCCTAGAGGAACCCTATAAAAGATGTTATCCTTGAAAGAGAGTTAAAACCCTAAAAAAGAGAATATCAAAATAACCCTAGTTTCACGGTCACCAAGAGAAGTGTGATGGCACTAGTCAATAGCTTCTTTACATCAAATACTCAAAACTGAATGGGTTGAGGGAGGTTCACGTTGGATCTGATATCATGTTGAGATTCACAAGAGAGATAGAGTGAAACCAACCAGCAAAACCTTAATCCAATCAAAATATCGATCAATGCTATGTTCTAAAAAAAGAGGGAGTAAATACACTAAAGAAAGTGAGGCATAGTCATAACCATAAGAGCACATAAGAGAGAAGTTACCATAAAACAATAACTTGTAAAAGAGAGTGCAATAGAGAAGGTGCCCTTAGGAAGATAACTTATGATAAGCCATCCACTTGAGTGAAGAACACAAATGAGGATTGGTGTATATATACACCATCCAAGAGGTAGGGTGCTAGCCCCAAGGAGCCTTGACTAGGTCAATCTTTGGCTAAAATAGCCAACGTGAATAATGTTATAACAATCTAATTAATATTACAACAAGGTTGAATCATGGCCTATGTGATGATTAAACCCACAAGTATAACAATGACTAGTCCATAGGAATCCAATATCACAACCTTTATGAACATTCCATGCAACACCAAACAGTCTTAGCACAAGTAAGTTATAAAGCTACTAATCAGTTTGTTTATAACCATTATGCATGTCAGTGTGGTTCCATGCTTGTATATTTAATGTTTTACACCCTCTAGACTAGATTTTGCATCAAATTTCATATTAAATTGGCAAGGCTCGAGAATCAAACATAAATAGACGACACAATGATGCATGATCTTAAATAGAATACTCAATGACGCATGATAATAAATAGAAGACGCAATGATATTGAACTGGTGAGGCTCAAGGATCAAACATAAATCCATGCTTATTAGGCAAAAACATTCTCACTATATTTATAACCATATTGTATATGTTACATACCTTATGCCCTATAGACTTGTGAAACTGCTGTTGTAGTAGAGCCTGACAAATTCCTGCATTTACTTGCAAAGTATACTCACTCACCAACTTTCTCAGTAGACTGCTAGCTTGTTTGAAAATAAACAACAGGTGTGGCCATATGTCCATAAAAATAAATTTGAACTTATAATGCATCAAGAGATCCAGATCTTTTAACCATTCTGGAGCTTGCAATTGCTTCCACATTTTGTCTTAAATACTCACTCAACCAGTCACTACTAAGAAAATAGTGCAGGATGGATATGAATAACCTCACCTTCCTGCTCTACTCCCTTGATACACCTTAATTTCAACCTTGCCCTGTCAATCAAACACACAGAGTGCAGAGCATCACACAACCAACAAAAACAATGGAAACAAAATAAACAACACATCAATCTAATCTATTAAACTGGGAATGGAAGGGTTTCTTCTTATTAATCAACAAATGAAATTACACGAGCATGCAACCTTGATAGGATCTTGTTGTTAGAGGGATTACCACAGTGAAGAGGCCTTCCTCCCTAGATGCTTGCTGGTCTCAGTCATGGCTAGGCTTACAACCTTAGTCACCACATTCGACAAATTTCAAGCTTGAAATTTGAAATTTGCCAAACATCGATGTAATTCAAACTTGAAGATGAACTTGAAGTTGAACTTCAAGGTGAATTTATTTGAACTGGATTATATAGTTTCTCAAACTTAATTTTGAATTTAATGCCGAATTTTATTACATAGTTTTGCACTGACAAACCTCATGGTCACCAAACTCGATCATCAAATCTAACCAGGGGACTAAGCTTACAACAAGCAACACTTAATTATGCCTAACAACATTAATTATTCTCTTTATATCTCCCTGACTAGCTATTTTGACAAGGATTACTTCTCTTTAACCTCATGATTCTCTCACAGTTCAACGCAATGATCATTGAGAAGAACTGCATCATCTTTGTCTTTGCCAAGGAGGTTCTACCCAATACCTCAAACTAGAACTTCCTTGCTGTGACTTCCTTCTCTTCACAATTCTACTGGGTGAACTACAACACTGGAGACTCATCCCCTTCTATGGATGCCTCGATTCTCCAGTCAGCTCTCTGCCTCTCTGCCTTCATCTGGTTCCCTTCCTTTTTTCTTCTCTTTGTCTTCTCTCTTTTCTTCATGGGATATCTACCTCAATGAGAACTCTAGTCTCCCCTTTCAATTCTCTATGTCTCCTTCTATTCCACTGCTATCTCCTCTCCTCCACTTCTCCATCAATCTTCCAAAAATAATGAGAGTGCCCCCCCCACCCCCGACCACTTTTATGCCTCCCTTTTTTATTTCAAAATATTTACTTGCCCATCCACCCAACAACCATATTAAAATCTTATCAAATATTCCATGCACCCTTCATCTTCCCGTCACACATTATTCATTTTGATGGGTGGAGGGATTTAAGCATCTTTTCATTCTTTGTAAGCCCCTCAACTGCTTCTCCACTCATACACCCAGGCTTGACTCTCCCAAGCTATCCATGGTGTCAATGGGGGGGAGATCAGATGGCATGTGCATTCCACCATGACACCTCCCTTGACAGTCCTTCAGATTTCTCATAACATCAATCTGCTGCAGATTGATGGCATGCATAATCCTCACCCTGACACTGCTAACAACACTCCGACATGGACTGGGGAATACTTTAGTGGCTGTGAAGGGGTCTGCGGTGGAATCTGAGGCTTCTCCTGCATAAGCAAATCATAGATATAAAATATCATGAAGCCCATTATTAGTAGAAGGATCCCAAATAGTAACCATAAATAATTCTCTCCTTCTGGAGTAGATTTCCATCATTTCTCTCCTTTTGTCAAAGAATCTCAATGGATGGTATTTCTGTATAGCCTCTCAATGTGTTCCATTGTTATATAGCCTCTTAGCTTATTAAAATAATAACAATGACCCAGAAGACATGAAAACCTTCCGAATAACATGTATCAAGTGCAGGTTGGGCAAAGAATCTATGCATTACAAGATTTAGATCAATGAAGATTACATTTACATAACTAGCATTTCAATAGCTACTGTGAATCTTCAATCTACAGACACTGTCTACAAAAGTAATGAACGCATGGTGGCAACCCATAATGTAATCAATATGATCATCATTATGTCATACAAATTCACGGTTGTAATTAGCTTCACCAGTAATCCCCACAGGAACACAACCCATCTCTGAAGTGATGAAAACGATTCAAATCCCTTACATAAATTGTTCATCCTACAATTTTAGAGATGAACATTGTGACACTGTGAAAATCACCACATTCCATAAGGTTCTTGGTGATCGTCAGGTGTCCCACATCTTGTATTAATAAGTCCAAAAGCAATGGCCAAATTCTCACTGTGATAACACAGGGTGCTTTCTTTCTCCTGCTCATCCACATCATGCAACAATAAGTTAGTAGCAGGAACATACCCTGGTTCCCTCATTTGTTTAACCAAACTTTCTAAAGTTGCATACATTTCTTCTGCCTGTGGGTGTGATATGTCTTCTACAAGTAATTCATAAACCATGTTCTTGACCTCAATCCAAGTGCACCCTAGCTTCTTTCTCAAACCTTTGTTGTTCATCATTTCTCTCACCTTTGTGACACCATCCCACCTGCCAGCTGTAGCATAGATGTTTGAGAGAAGTACACGGTAACCAACATTCTAAGGCTCTAGCTGTAAAAGGTGTTCCACTACACGCTCTCCTGCCTCTATATTGCAATGTATTCAGGAGGCACCAAGCAAGGCTCCCCATACATCAACACTAGGTTCTAAAGGCATCGTGTTGATAATGTCCTCTGCTTGAGCCAGGCATCCCGAATGACTAAAAAGGTCAACCATGCAAGCATAGTTCTCCAACCTAAGTGTGATGAAAAAGTCTTGAGTCATACATTCAAATCATTTTAAACCATCTTCTACCAGAACTGCATGGCTGCATGAAGATGAAGCAACAATGAAGGTGTGGTCATTTGGCTTTATGCCTTCCTTCTGCAAATTGTAAAAAAATCTGAGAGCATATTCACCATGCCCGTGCATCGCAAATCCTGCAATCATTGCATTCCATGTGATCACATCCTTCCAAGGCATCCTGTCAAACACATGGCATGTATCATCTATACTTCCACATTTCCCATACATATCTGTAAGGGAATTCCCAACCAAAATATCCAACTGATGTCCACTTCTGAAAATATAATTACGAATCTTCTTACCCAACTGTAATGCTGATACACAGGCACATGCCTGGAGAATACTTACAATGATAATTGAATTGGGCTTCATCCCTACAAGCTGCATTTCCCTAAAAAGCTTCAAGGCTTCATTTCCATACCCAATCTCAACATACCCTGTAATCATCCCACTCCATGTGACCAGGTTCGGAGTGATGTCAGTCATTCGCATTCGATTAAAGTATTCTATGGCCTCCTCAAAATGCCCATTCTGTGCATACTCTGCTATCACAGCATTCCAGGACACCACATCTCTTTCAAAAATCTTTTCAAACACATTGCATGCATATTCCATACAGACACACTTAGAATACATCACAACAAGCGTGTTCCCCACTAGATTATCAGATCCAATACTCTCCTAACTTCATAATGGATTTCCTTCCCCTGTTCCATATTATTAGATAACTCAGCGCACGCTCGGAGCACACTTGCAAAAGTGAACGAGTCAGGCTCCATGCCAACCTTCTCCATTTGATGAAAAATATCTAAGGAATCCCTACAAAATCCCTTCTCCACATAACCTCCTATCATAGAAGTCCATGACACAACATCCCTCTGAGAAATTTTGTCAAACAATTGGACTGCATCCTCTATACTCCCACATTTGGTATACAATGCCACAAGGGCATTACTCACATAAACATATGATTCAAACCCATTTATCTTTACATGATAACAAATTGCCTTCCCTAGAGTGAGTGCAGATAACCTACCACAAGCCTTAAGGACACACGGGAAAGTAAACTTATCTGTTTGTACTCCTAACCGCTCCATCTATTCATGTAGCTCAATCGCTTCTTCAAATAGTCTGCTTGAGGTATAGGCTCTGATAATTGCATCCCATGAAAACACAATTTTCTTGTCATTTTGTTAAACACTTGACGTGCATCCTCCGTAATTCGTCACTTTGCATACATGTTGACCATCTCATCCTCCAGGCTCGTGTTGAGTTCGATTCCATATAACAACATGCAGGCATGTAATCGTTTTCCATCTGAGTATGATTTCGTGTTAGCGCAGAGACACATGAGAGAAATGCAGGTGTCCAGATCAAGCCGAAGGCGTTTTTGGTCTATCTTGTTCAGGGCTTCTTTCAGTTGGCCTTCCTTGTAGAGTGTAATGACATTGTTGTTGTAGTTCGATTTCAATGATGGACTTTCTTGAAGAGTACTAAAAGTGAATGTCAATGAAGGGCTGTGGAGAAATCTGAGAAAGAAACGAGTAATGTTGTGGCTGATGAATATCAAGGCTATGGTGAGAATCTATGGAAGTTCTATATAATTCATATTACAAATTTGACGAGTATGGCATAAACTGGAGGACATTTAATAACAGGCTTATCACATGCTTATGAACCCTTGATCACTCGAAGGTTATGTAGGTTATGTTCATGATATATGTTGGGATTAATATGTTGTTATAGATCAAATATTATAATCAATATAGTATTGTCGATAAGAGGAGAAGAGCCTTTAAGAGGAGAAGAGATTTTAAAGCTTTTAAAAGCGTTAAACATGGCATTTCTCAATGTGATTTAATATTGTACACATGTAGTTACATATCATTTCATAACCCACAATGTATAGATTTTGAATTTTAGTATGTACATATGTCTTATGAAAATTACCTATTATGATTGGACCATATTCGGGGTGATCTAGAGGGATTGAAATGATCAAAATATATTTGGCCTACTTTTGTGTTATGTATGATCTATCTAGTGATGACATCAATATCTCTTAATTTCCCTTTTGTGTTGGATCATCTTCTTTGAGTTCTCTTACCTTAACTTAAATAAGTGATGTTTTAGCAATGTCATGTGCTTAGGTAAATTGTCTTACTAACTTTCTCCTCTCTCTATTGGTATTTGGTCATCGGTTTGACTATTTTATATCCCTTGGGGCACTAACTCATTGTTTGAGTTTTTTCTGGTGCTATAAGCCCCTTATCTAGCCCAAAGTGGGTTAAGATGCTTCATTTCAAGTCCTTGACATCCCAAAATAGTTTTTGGTCACTTAATTGGAGGTTTACATGGGCAAGCCCTCCTTAACCCTTCCTAGTCTTTTGGAGCTAAGAAATGACAATTTTTCAAGTCATATCACTCTCTATTGGCCTTTGGTCATCGATTTGACTATTTTAAATCCCTTGGGGCACTGACTCATTGTCTGAGTTTTGTCTGGGGTTATAAGCCCCTTATCTAGCCCAAAGTGGGCTAAGATGCTTCTTTTCAAGTCCTTGACATTCCAAAATAGTTTTAGGTCACTTAATTGGTGGTTTACTTGGGAAAACCCTCCTTAACCCTTCCTAGTCTTTTGGAGCTAATAAATGACAAGTTTTCAAGTCATATCACTACTATAAGTCGCAACTCATAGAGCAAAGGGCATTTTTTAAGGAAAATCCCCGCAATATAGGCTATCAAACTTGTGGTTTGCAATCAAAACTTGTATTATGGTTGTGCCATACGAGTTGGTCTTTCCAATGGCTAACCTAACATTCACTTATGCCTTTATTATGCTCCTTTATATCACTCATTTTCTCTTTGTAAGGTCTCTTGGAATATTATTTCCTCCTCTCACTATCTTGCGGGTACATACTCATATTGTCATCAAATCTTGATCTAGCCTCCTAACTCCTCTTCCATGACTTTAAGTTGCTAGCGCTAGTCATCTCTAAGCCCTCCAAACAGATCTCTTATTGTTGGTTTGGCTCCAACCTTGAATGATTTGTTGTTTGGCCTTAGGGCATCTTTATTAGCTTAGTCCCCTCCAACAAATTTAATAATTCAGCTTACGCGGGATTCCAACACAACAAAGGGGAAGGCAAGAGTATGAACCATTTTAAGGCATTTGGTCACTATTCAATACCTCATTTCTACATTATTTTGTATGGTAGATCTATTTCCATATATTGCATGTTCGTTGGAGATCGGGTATAAGTATGTGTTGTAAGAGGATTGAGTTGCACGTGTAGGTCCATTCCAAACATGGAGCACTCTCTTGGGGATATATATGATTCTCATTGTCATCCTAGGCAGCTTTAAGATATACAACATTGTTCTTCTAAGTGTTTTCCTTCCATTTCTCCTCTCCTTCATCTCCTTTGTTGAGTTAATTAACTTGAGCATTGGAGATCAATAAAGTAAATATAAGTTAGTTTGGTTTCCTTTGTTATTTTTTTACTTGTTGGAAGCCTAATCAAAGAGTACACTAATTAACCACAGCACTAAATGCTTTAATTAAGAGTAAAACTCTAATTAATATAATGTTATCATCTCACCTTTCTCTTCCCTTCCTAAGGTTTCTCAATTTTTCCTTAAAAGTGAGTAGTGATTCCACTCTATATGTTATACTGAGCAACCAAAATAGCATATATTGATTCCACTCTATATGTTATGCACCAAACAACCAAAATAACATATATAGAGAGAGAGATAGAGAGAAGTAACTCCATGCCTTAATAAAGAGAGAAGAAAGAATGTGAAGCCTCTTCAAGGGTGCAACCTCTTTTTACAATAGAACAAATGTACAAGATGAGATGCTCCTAAAACTAGGTCTCCTTGGTGTCTGCATGTGCATGTGCGCGCGCGTGTGTGTGTAGACACACCAAGCATACCTATTTTTAGGAGCATATAGGAGACCAAGGGTACAATTACAATTAAAAGGTATAGCTGACAATACTAATATGACAATAGAAATACAACAACTCAATATCAAGGGGTTTACATGGGGCTTTATTCTTAACTGAGGGCTTTGTCTAGGGATTAGATTTTGATTTGGTGCATTGTGTCCTTCATAAATTGGGATAAAGAGTCACGTGTATTCTAATTAATGAAATGTTTTATGTTATGCATGTTCTAACAATAATTATTACATGCACATTTCTTACAGAATTAGAGGTACAAGAAAGAAAATTGGGTCCTTATATGAAGACTAGACTTATGGATAATTCTAAAGGATATTACAACCATGAGGAAGAGATCAAAGGTCTCCATGTCAGTATGGGAAAGGTTGAGACAAAGTCAAATGGTAGAATATGTAGGCATGAGCATGTAACTATGAGAAGCATGCATAAAGAAGTGCATAACTATAGGGCATATAATGAAAGGATTATGAAGGATCAAGAAGAGATACTTCAGAGCTTAAATATGTTCCATAAGAAAGTCAACACAGACTTTGGAACCAAGAAAACGACTAGTGTTAAACAAGTGAAAACATCTAGATCCCAAAGCAAAATGGATGATCATGGAAATGACAGAAATTCAAGAAGCATGAGCGGGCACCATGAAGGCTCCATTTCCCACCCATGAAGGCTCCAGTTCTCACCCATCCTCACCCTGGGGCTCACCTAGCTACGACATAAACATTGAAGGTCCAAAAGGTATCTCCAGCAGAAATGGTGGAACATCGAAAGTAAGGACTCTCCTACTATTGTGATGAAAAGTATTCACCAAGGCATAAATGTACAAAAGAAAATTTCTTCCAGAATGATGCATCAGATTCCTCTCCTTCTAAAGATATCTCATCAGATGAGGCTCATGACCAAGATGAGGCTCCACCAAGTGATCACGTTGAATCTCCAGTTGTCACCCTTGTGGAACCAGAGGAACCCATCATATCGCTTCATTCTCTCTCGGGTATTTCAGCCCCATAGACATTAAGCTCAAAGGATATATCAAACATCATCCAGTGTTAGTGTTGATTGATAGTGGTAGCACCCATAATTGTATTCATCGTTGGCTTGTTGATGAGATCCATTGATTTGCCCTCCATGTTTCTAATTTCCAAATACTCATCGCTAATGGTGGTAATATGAAGTGTGGGGGCCGCTGTGAGAATTTCACGATGATTCCGTTAAAAGCATTGGTAACTTTATTGGTTGATTCATAGACAGGACAAAACTGAAGGAAAACCTCTTCTCTCGCGTCAAAGTTTAAATAGAGGTTGATATCATTTTTCTAAAGGCATGGGGTTAAGGTATGGGAGGGTTTCGATACTTAAGGATGTTTGATGTCACTGCATAATACTTAAGGAGGGTTTGATTATTCAATTACCAAGTCGAGTTGATGTCACAGAAGCTCCAATTCACCCACCAATGTCTTTTTTCACTGACCCTGCATAGTGAGCACTGAGTGGGGCCAACGTTGAAATTTATTCAAATTGTGAATGTATGCATAAGAATTAGACATGGTTAGACTAGACACATACCTTGATGGTATGGGAGGGTTTCAAGACTCAAGGATGTCTGATGTCCCGACCACATAATCTTTGAGATCGCCCATTTTTGAAACAACGTTCATAATGGGCATCTCATTGTTAAATGTCGTTGTTTCCATCTGTAGAATCTTTGTTGGAACTCTCTTGAAATGTTATGGAACTTCCAATTCAACCACCAAAAATGTCATGCACCGACCCCACATAGTGAGCAGTGAATGGGGCCAACATTGAAATTTCTTCAATATGTGCATGTATACATCAAAATTTGACATGGTTAGACTAGACACATTCCTTGACGGTATGGGGGGGTTTATAGAATCAAGTATGTATGATGTCATACATAAACATTTTGAAAAAAATTCAAGGTTGGCCCCATTCACAAGTCATCGTTGTCCATCATGTACTCTAACCCTAATACATTGTCTTTTAATAGTTGTTTCCTTTAAAATTCGGCCGATCAGAAAATTAAAACAAAACAAGGACGAGACGAGACGATATATAGAGTGTGTCTGTGAGTGATCTTTGAGTATAAGGGAAAATATCTCTTCCATGCCATACACAACACAAGGGAAAACGTTTCCTTTCTCTACTCAACAATCCCTCAAGCATCTCCTTCCTTTCCAGTGCCCTCATGTAGGCAGAAATAGTCCAATCCATTGATTTCTTTATGGGAAACCTAGTGGAGTATTGCCTTAGCTCCTAAATAATTAATAAGAAACTATTTCATGGGCACGGGGCTAAAGGTTTTATAATTTTCCTTGCCTCTATGCTTATCTACAACCATCTATCTCTCTTCCAAGATTTGTTGTTCTGTCATTGTTGCATTAGTTTTGGTCATTTCCAAATTTGGATTATTGAGCAACTAAGGGGAATATAGTGTGGGGGTTATGTGAATAATGGTGAAAATGATCACAAGAGAATTTCCATGAGGTAGGGGAATGCATGAATGACTCACACTTATTGAAAATGTTTAAACTCCCTGTTGATGTGGGGATTTCTTTAATGTTGGAGGATATCAAAGACGCGTCATTGTGACTAAGTGGACATATGTTGGTGAGAACAGTGTCATCAACTCATCATCTTCACTCACAAATTCTTCATAGGATGATGTCATCAACTCATCATTTTTATTGCTGTTGTCATTCACCCACCACAAATTTCATCTTGCACTGACTCTGCATAGTTAGCAGTGAATGGGGACAACGTTGAAATTTCTTCAAACTGTGCATGTATGCATCAAAATTCGACATGGTTAGACTAGACACATGGCTTGATGGTACGGGAGGGTTTAAATACTCAAGGATGTATGATGTACCCACATAATCTTTGAGATCGTCCACATTTTCATCAACGTTCATCATGTTGCACCAACCATTGTCATCATTCGTCATTCCCTTCTATAGAATCGTTGTCGGAACTATCTTGAAATCTGTCATGGAACTTCAAATACACCCATCACAAATTTATTCCACTAACCCCCCATAGTGAGAAGTGAATGGGGCCAACATTGAAATGTTTTCAATCTGTTCCCATATGCATCAAAATTTGACATGGTTAAACTAGATAGTTGTGTTGAAGGTATGGGAGGGTTTTGATACTTAAGGATGTTTGATGTCCCTGCATAATATTTGAGATCATCCATGTTTGCATCAAAATTCAATATAATGGATGTATCATAGTGACCTTAGTGAATGGGGCCTTCCTTGAAGGTGAATGAGCATAGTGAAATTTCTTCCACCAACCCTGCATCATGAGCAGTGAATGGGGCCAACGTTGAAATTTCTTCAAATTGTGCATGTATGCATTGAAATTCGACATGGTTAGACTAGACACATGCCTTGACAGTATGGGAGGGTTTCAAAACTCAAGGAATATGTCTGATATCCCAGCCACATAATCTTTGATATCGTCCATGTTTGCAACAACGTTCATAATGGTGCGTCTCATATTTGTCAAATGTCGTTGTTTCCATCCGTATAAACTTTGTTGGGACTCTCTTGAAATGTCATGAAACTTCCAATTCAATCACCAAAAATGTCATGCACCGACCCCACATAGTGAGAAGTGAATGGGGACAACGTTGAAATTTCTTCAATATGTGCCTGTATGCATCGAAATTTGACATGGTTAGACTAGACACATGCCTTGACGGTATGGGAGGGTTTAAAGACTCAAGGATGTTTGATGTCCCAACCACATAATATTTGATATCGACCATGTTTGCAACAACGTTCATAATGGGAAATCTCATATTGGTCAAATGTCGTTGTTTCCATCCGTAGAATCTTTGTTGGAACTCTCTTGAAATGTCACAGAACTTCCAATTCAACCACCAAAAATGTCATGCACTGACCCCGCATAGTGAGCACTAGTCAATGGGGCCAACATTGAAATTTCTTCAATATGTGCCTGTAGGCATCAAAATTTGACATGGTTAGACTAGACACATGCCTTGACGGTATGGGAGGGTTTCAAGACTCAAGGATGTATGATGTCCCGACAACACAATCTTTGAGATCGTCCATGTTTGCAACAACATTCATAATGGGCGTCTCATTGTCAAATGTAATTTTTTCCATCTGTAAAATCTTTGTTGGAACTCTCTTGAAATGTCATGGAACTTCCAATTCAACCACCAAAAATGTCATGCACCGACCCCACATAGTGAGCAATGAATGGGGCCAATGTTGAAATTTCTTCAATATGTGTCTATATGCATCAAAATTTAACATGGTTAGACTAGACACACGCCTTGGTGGTATGGGAGGGTTTCAAGACTCAAGGATGTATGATGTCATACAGAAACATTTTGAAAAAATTTCAACGTTGGCCCCATTCACAAGTCACCATTGCCCATCATGTACTCTAGCCCTAGTACAATGTCTTTTAATAGTTATTTCCTTTAAAATTCAATCGATCATAAAATTAAAACAAAACGAGAAGAGCCCTAGTACAATGTATTTTAATAGTTGTACTATATCCAAGAAGACCCACAAACCCTTTTTGAAGTGTCGTTATTATAGAAAACTTGTCGAAACATTCGTAAAATGCAACATATTTATATATTTTATAACAACGCAATTTCGAAGATCATTGAACAAATCAAAGTTGACTTGTTCAAAATACCAGGTGTTTGTTGGAGGGGGAAAAACTAGTTTCCACAACGTCGCAACTACGACAACTATCTTCACAAGCATGGCAATAGAGACGACTATGTGGAAAATGTGGCAAGAGAGATGATAACTTGGCAATAGAGACGACAATGTGGCAAGAGAGACATCAACGTGGAAATATCAACGTTATCAGGCAATATGAAAAAAAAAATTAAAATTTCCTCTATTTTTCGACAGTATGGCCAATTTTGTCCAAACGTTGCAAATAGAACATCAAAATTTTTACAATATGTACTAGTGAATGGGAAATGGTTGTAGAAAACCAGCTGGATGTCTATTCTCAATCATGAACTTATGACATTCTAAACATCTATCAATACACTCAACCACTTCTTTCTTCATACATGACCAAACATATTGGCTCTTGACGTCTGCAATTGTTTTCTCGTACCCTGGGTTCCCAACATAAGGTACATTGTGAATATCTCTCAAAACCATATTTTTCAACTCCTGGAAATTAGGCACATAAATTATTCCCCTATACATGAGGATTCCATCCTCCCTTAACTCATAATCTTTAATTTCTTCTACAAATGACCTTGCTGTAATTTTGTTGTTGTTTGCACATAATACTGATTTAATTTTTCAACTTCCAAAATTATGTTATTTAAATCATATTTTCACATGCTAATGGTTGTAGCATGCATCTCATGCAATCTCCTACTGAGTGCATCAACCACCTTGTTCTCATTGTATTTGATATGATTTATATCAAAGTCATACTCACTAAGAAATTCCAACAACTTGATTTTCCTAACATTCAAAGTTGGTTGTTCAAACAAATATTTCAAACCACTATGGTGTGCCATCAAATAAAATATTTTTCGCATAAGATAATTCCTCCACATATTTAAGGCATGAACTATGGATTCCAATTCTAAATCATGAGTGACATAATGTTTTTCACATTCCTTCAACTTCCTTGACTCGTAGCATATCACATGGCCATTTTGAATAAGGAATCCTCCAATCCCTTTCTTGCATGTATATATACACACAATGAAATATTCATTTGGATAAGAAAACTTCAATATTGGTGCACTTTTCAAGAAATTCTTCAAGTGTTGAAATATTTCTTCACATTCAAGAGTCCAATCGAACTTCACACCCTTCTTTTGCAAATAAGTGATTGGGTGTGCAATTCTTGAGAAGCATTCAATACATCTTCTATAGTAACCTACAAGTCCTATTAATGAAATCACCTCTGAGATATTATTTGGTGTTGGCCATCCTTCAATGGATTTTATCTTTTCTAGGTCCACTGTTATCCCTTCCTATGAAATAATATGGCCCAAATAATGAATCCACCTCTAATAAAATGAGCAATTGCTCAGGTTTGCATACAACTAATGTTCCCTTAATACTTGTAGCACCATTCTCAAGTTATGCTCATGATATTATTTATAATTAGAGTGGATAAGTGTGTCATCCAAGAAGACAATGAAAAACTTATCCAAGTAATTTCTGAAAATTCCATTCATCAAACACACGAAGACAACTAGTGCATTTGACAACCTCAATGACACCTATATGAACTAATAATGGCCATACCTTTTTCTAAATGTTGTCTTGATGATATCCTCTTATTTAATGCTCACCTTATGGTAGCCCGACCAGGGGTCAATCTTGGAGAATATATTTTCATCTTTCAACCGATAAAAAAGATCATCTATCCTTGGAAAAGGATACTTGTTCTTCACATTCACCTTGTTTAGTTGATTGAAATCAATGCACAACCTCAAAGTTCCATCCTTCTTCTTCACAAATAGTACTAGGGCACCCAAAGGTGACACACTTGGGAATATATACCCCTTCTTAAAAATATATTCAAATTGCATTTGCAATTCCTTCAACTCTGGTGTACTCATATTATAAGGAGTCTTGGACACTAGGGATACTCCAGGATTGAAATTAATAGAGAAGTCAATATCTCTCTTGGGTGTCAACCCCAATATTTCTCTAAATACATCCTCAAATTATTTTAGGACTGCATAGTCTTCAATTCTCAACACTTTATCCTTAGATGCTTCTTCCATATGTGTTGCAAATATTTGGCATCCTTTCCTGAAGCTTTTCTTCAGCTGTAAGGCTGGAATTTATCTGATGGTTACTATTCTTATAATACCTTGAATTGTTCTCAAGTTCACTTCCTCATAAAATAAAGTAAATTCCTTGTTATAACATTCTAGGAGAACATGATGCATGTCCAAACAATCCATACCAATTAGGAAATCATATGAACCTAAAGGTATGATATTAAAATCTTCCTTTGTGCTCAGTCCATTAAAGTCCATTGGATATTCCTTAACAATCTCATTAATTATTCTCTTACCTCCTATAGCTAATTGAACTAACCAATATTTTCCAAGTTTTCTTCTTGGAAAAATAAATCTTTCCATCAACTTAGGATTTATATAACTATGAATAGATCCTGAATCAATCTAATTAGAAATAGGTTGATCATTGATCTTACCTTCCACTTCAATCATGTGAATTTAAACTTAAATTGATTTTTTTTTTCCAGGGATGCATAGATCCTTGGCATGCTTATGCCCATGTATTCAACTGTATCATCTTGTTGTACATTATGAAAAATCCTTAGTTTTTCACCTCTGTGAGGGAAATCTATGTACATGTGATATCCCTTAGAACCCCAACATTTAATGGGCTACTGCCTTGGCCTTTTTTCCATTTTTCTTGACATTCTACGCTCATTTTGAGTTGGTTTCCCCTGAGAATTATTCTTTGAAAATGGTGGCTTGTTCCTCTTCTTCATTTGCTACATATTAATTTTCTTTTTTATTCCCAAGCCTTTTGGAAAGTTGGCCTTTCTTTATATTGATCATAGAGGAACTTGTCCCTCTTTATTTCTTATTCCAATGTCTTGGGATCATCATACTATATCTTATCACTGAATATTGATGGAACCCCACTTAGGAAAATTTGAGTCTTGAATTGTTCATCCTTGATGAAATCAACATACTTAAACAACTATAAGAATCTCCTCTCATACTCATCCATGCTCATACTCGCAATCTCGAGTTCAAATAAATCCTTCATATTCCTATCATAATAGTGCTTGATCAAATATTTCTTTTGAAAATGCTTTTTGATTTTCCTCCAAGTGAGTTTATTCTCATCTATGTGTTGTAATTTCACAAGTTGGTCCCACCACATTGATGATTTTCCCTTCAATTGATAAATTGAAATTATTCCTTCTTCACGTGAGGAGTAATTATGCAACTAAAAATATTTCCTCATCCCTAATAACCAAGTCTCTTCATCCTCATCCTTCTTATTCTCACCATCAATGGTAGGAGGCTTGATGTTGTTCATTTCTCCTGGTAGTTCATCTACCCTAGACCACCTATTGTGCTTTATGATAGGGGATAAGCTTGGAATACTATGTTCTCTTCTCACTAAATTCCTTGGTGAGTGATGATGGTGTATACTAGAACTTCACGATTCTCCTCTTATGGAATGAGATCGACGACTCCTTGACTTGTTTGATTCTGTCTCTTTGTCCATTTTCTTCTTTATTTTGTCCAAGATATGCAAAAATTTGATGTTGAATCCATATTTATGCTACTTAGTTTTCATAAGCCTTTCATTATCAACTTTATAGCTCTAAACATCTCTTTACAGACTCTTTATAGTCTCCACGAAATTCATGTTTTCCTCTTTACCTTCTCCATGCCCATTTGATTATGTCCCAGCATTACCCATGCTAACATACAACCCCCTGATTTCATCTTCATGGCTATAATTTATTTGTGAATATTTCATGTTCTATATTTTCCCTTAATTATGAAAAATGTGAATGCAATAAGATTTTTTATACAAAAGAACTCAACAAATCTATTAAATTATTCACCATTCTGCCTTTTAAGTGTACCCTTCATTTGATGAAATTAATTCCAAACACCCAATATTTTGGAATTTTGAAAGAATCACAATTGGGTTTCCTCATGCCTATATTTTGAGAAATCTGACCAAGTTTCACCTTCATCCAGCTTCCAGTCTGCTAGTTACAACTTGTTGAAGTTTTGACTATTTTCCTCTTCTAGTACTAAACACTACCATATTATTTTTTCTTATCTTGCGCACTTTTGGGTACCCAAACTTCCAATATGAATTGGTAACAATATTTTATGGCTCAAGATATTGCCATTGACTATGCCTATGCTCCAAACTAAATTTAGAGAAATGAGTTATGCCCTTCGGAAGTAAACTGGTACCAAAATTTACCATGCACTGTTTTAGCTTTAACTTTCTCATACGAGCTCCGTTTTGCGAACAATTTAGCTCATTTGAAAGATATCTACAAGTTCCTTCACTTAATATGTAGAGACTATTTGTGGCCCCTATGGAACTAATAGTCTAAAATATTCGAACTCCTAAAAACATTGTTTAGGCACTATTGGAGCAGGCTATTTTTGGGAAACACACAACATTTATTGAGGACAATTACATAAGGGATCAGAAAAGGAGCGTGTGCCGGAAGTTAAGGAAAAGAGAACGCTAAAAAATAAGGAAAATCAACACAAGGAAGAGGAAATTTAAAGTTAGAAACAAGGACATTGCAGGGAGGAAAAGGTTGGATGGAGGAACAACCACACATAGGAGGTTACAATGTGGACAAACCTAATCCACCCAGGGTAAGGGTTTTGATCATGATGTAATGGGTTTAAACCACTTGTTGTACTATAAATATGTGTTGTATGAGGAATATAGGAGGTGATATTGAGTACGTTATGTATTTTTTGAGTTTTGAGTCGTAGATACTAGTTTTGAGAATCGTGGAGCTATTATTGAGTTTATGTTGGAGATGAGTCTATAACTAAGGGTCAGGTCACAAGCTATGGATCTTCATGCGATGCTGGTCAACCTCACCTATAAATGTKATTTTATGCACTTCTGATGTAATGTGCATAGTTCTAGACCTTTGATGGAGATGAATAAAGAAGCAKATATTTCCATATCTTTATGGAYGTAGCCCTGGGGGGGGGTGAACCACRGTAAAACATGGTGTCTCTATGTATGTTTCTTTTATGCTTTGATTTATGATGAATGAATGAATGAATTAATTAATCTGTTAGAGTTAGAATGAAATGTGCACTATATCAATTATGTTAATTTACTACATAATGAATGTTAATGAATGGATATTAGATTTGAGGAATATTGAAGTATAAGTATGTATAAAATCCCCATGAGAATCATCCCTTCCACGATTCCAAATATCTCGGTCATGCAATCACCCATAAGCCATCTTGGGTGAGACTGCACTGTGAAATCTATGCGTAGTATTTCCTTCTGGTCTCCATAAGGGGCGATGGTTTCTAGAGTTTGCTTGGAGAACTAAGGTAGAAATCAGGTCAGCGCATACATCCAACAATTGGTTCTGTTGCAGGTTGGAACTCAAAAGATTGGATTGGATGGGTTTTGATGAATATAATGCAGTGGTAAAAGGGGATGTTTAGGCCATGGAATCCAATTAAGAAGGATATTGAAATATGGTTGGAGAAAAAGCAACTCGATTTTGCGCAGAAAGACAATAAAAGCTCTAGGTATACACCACACCAGTATTTACAAAGGTATGCATTTATTGATTTGCATGAGACATATTTATGTTATTTTCCAGAGTTTCTACAAGAGTGGATATTGAGGTTGAAGGATACTCATCCAACTAATCAGATAAGGCCAGTAGAGTTGTATACCAAGAACATTGCATGGCTGGAAAGGGTCAATAATAAATTCACACGCACAATGGATTTCTTGTTAGACAGTATTCTTGTAGGATTTATTATTGAGTTTGTATTTGATACTGTGAAGTATTACACTACTTCAAAGAATTATTTTCTGAAGGGACCAAGAGGAAGGTACATTCAATCACTTTACATTTCAATCAAGATTTTATTTCATGATGAAGGAGTGATGATGATGCAGTCATACAACTAAATCACTCTGCGTGCATGGGGGAACTAGGGAAGCACTAAGGAAGATTTGAGATATGGAGAGGGATCTGGAGAAAGGCCAGAAGAAGGAATAAATGGACCCCATTATGATGGATGAGTAACATACCAAGGAGATAATGGAAAGATCAAGAGTGACACACAACGAAAGACCCTAACAGTATAAGATCAATAGGAAAAAGAGGGTAGTAGCTAAGCGAGAGGGCTCAAATAGTGATTATGAGGAGGTAGAGGATATACGTATGATGGGGAAGATTGAGGAAATCCTACGTGCCATATATGAGAGAAAAACCAAAGGTCAAGGGTCTGACACAAAAGAAGTCTCTTCATTCTAGATTCGAATTAGTGTGGAACCTAGAACCCTGTGTGCGACTAAGACATCTGAAGAAGAATAACCATTTAGAAAAAAAGTGATTTGTGGTAAAAGGATTTTAGTTGGATGAGGTTCTAGTGGAACTTTAAGTAGAAGTATAAGTTCAGCTAGTAGTAGTCAAGTATCTACACTATGTGGAGGTGGTAGTAGAAAAAACTTCACAATGATAGGAGTAAATCCAACTATTCAGTTACCAGAGTTATGTGGAGAAGGATCGAAGGACCTAGAGAAGTAATTGTTTATTTGTGAGAATATTTGGGTAGCTAAGCAGATTATAGATGAATATACAATAGTGGCACAAATGAAAATCATATTCAAAGACTGCACATTGGATTGGTATATGGGCCTCACAGTAAATAGTCCTCAAGGATCACCTACAACTGTCGTAGATGTGAAGAAGGCATTGATCAATTAATTTCAGCGAAGTAGTTCGGAGGATCAGTTCATGAATGAGATGATAAAGATCAAGCAAAATCTAGGTGAGTCAGATTTGGAGGTTGATCAAAAGTTCAAGAGACTCAAAGGTAAGTTGAAGTGTCCTATCACATATATGCAGCATAGACATTTATTTGTTAATTCTTTTTACCACATTTGAAGTATCCATTGAGGTAGCATAAGTTCCAAACCCAGGATGAGGATTTGCAAGAAGCCTTGCAATTGGAGGAAAATCAATATAAGCATACAAATCTAGCTTTGGAAGGGATGAGAGCATATTTGAAGAACCTCGAATTTCAGCTGAATAAGAATAAGGGAAAGGAAAAGAGGGAAGATGTATGGTGCACATTATGAAGAACAAAAGGACATCATAAGAATGAGTGCCCAACCTTTTCACAGTACTTGGGGACATAAATGAAAAATCCTTTATCCACATGAGGACCATGGTATGAGATATGTAGAACACATGGAAATGATCCCTATCAATGTCCCATGATGCAAGAATATCAAACAGTACCCAAGAGTACATTATGAATTTTTTGCAAATTGGGACATGAAAACAAGGATTGTAGAACCTTGGAAATAAGAAAGGAAAGGACTTCAGATACTTATAGGGTGCAAGATGAATTAATGACATGACAACCTGCACAAAAACCACAATACATTAACTGGCAACAATTTACAGCACAACTATAGTATAACAATGTGCAACAATTTACAACGCCACTGTAGTATAACAACGTACAACAGTCTGCAACAACACCGCAGTATAATAATGTGCAACCACAATATAATACAGAGGATGCTTCATAGGAGGAGGTCGTGGAGGCAGAGGATTTGGAGATGGTAGAGGACCAGTAACATGCCACAATTTTCAGAAACCTATACATTATGCAAGAGATTGTCCACAACCATTTTCAACATGTATGTATTGTCGTGAAGCAGATCATGACACAAAAGAATGTTCGACACTATTGACAAAGATACATGAAAAAATGAACTAGAACAATTAGAATGTTCAATGGATTTTTATGGAAAAAAAATAAGAGGATGGGAATAAGATCAATGTAGTGACCTGATGCTAACATTAATCCCAAGGGTTGTCACTATGACCTCTCGGTCTAGGATCGTTTCTTGCAGGAGATGAATTAGCTCTCGAGATCACATAGACCCCATAATTTTTTCACTTCACCCATAGGATACTCAACTAATGGGCACATAATTCAAATCCATGATGGTCCCTTTCCTCCTGGAGACTAATGAATGTGACCACAACTTAGGACCAAGAAATTAGCAAAAGGGGTGTTCAACATTGTGGGACTTTGATGCTCCAGAGTTCCTTCGCTCCAACCTTGGCAACAAAATTCTCCTGAATTTATGAACCACCTAACTCCAAAAGAGTTCAAGGATCAATGGTCCACACTCCTCCTTTGATCAATGGTCTACGTTTACTCCGAGCTTCAAAATATTTACCCAAAGTAAAAATCCACTCCAATTCACCGTAGTTGCTACCGGTCGAATCCGGTCATAAAGTGACTTGACCGATAGGCATAGGAATTACCCTATCCTTCCACTTCTCCCATGTCAAATTCAAGACTTTGATTGGATGATAGATGGGAATCTGTCTCCCTTGTACTATCTACGAATGAAAATGACTCCAGGGCTATGGGCTTAGGGATTATCTCTCCATACGAAAATCAACCTAAATCACCCGGAGTGTTTAATCCCGAATAACTCTGAGATCTATGACTCTCACTTATCCTCCCAACTTACGATTGAGATTTAGTCTGAGCTTCAGAGATTCAGGGTTCTTGACAACCGCTAACTATTTCAAACTGTTGAAGTGGAGAAGTCTGAAGGACTCAAGACTTAACAACCACACTCCTTAAATGAAGGATTTCTCCATTTTCCTGAGCTCCTTCCTGGAACCTCACACTTGCTATCTCTCCTAAGCTTCATTCACTTTGATGAAGTGAACCCTGACGCATACTTGCACATATCTCCTAAGCTTTTGGCCCTTAAAATTTATGGGTCGATGCACTCCTTGGGCTACCTCTCTTGAGGTTGGTACTTTTAAAAGTCACCTGTGCACTCCTTGAGCCTTCTTTGTACAAAATTTCACTATCTTTCCTGACCTTCTAAACTTGTAGAAGGTTTAGCCTCCACAAACTTTGCGTCGACACTGTGCACTCCTTGCACGAGGACTACCAGAAGAGAAACAATTGAAACTTATAACAGAGGTGTAAACTCATTTGGTAAATAGACATCATCCATACACATATATGAATAAATACAATAACACAATATCTATTCAATTCCAAAAAGAACAGAAACGGATTTTACAGTATTTCTCTGGAAATTTGAGAGTATTCTTCTTCATTCCAACAACAACCTCTTTTAGCATAGATTAAATTGATTTATACATGAATTTGATTCTTGAGCCTTCCCTCCAGGTCGATCTAGTGATTTCACATATTTTTAAAGACATTCCTATTATTAAGACTATTACAACAAATTCTTATTTACAATCTCAGATATGAGTCAATGCTCAAAATCTATACAATCCTACATACATTAAAACAATTACAAATTTTTGGAGTACATACAATGGATCTAGTACTTTAGATCTCAAGGGATCTTTAATTACAAAGGTTTCAAAATTCAAATGATGCGCTTCCTTGGGATCCATACAAGTTAATGCATGCTACGATGTATGCTGAGTCACCTTCCACCACACCTCATTAAATGATGACGACGATGCTCCTCCATCATACTCCCCTGGAAAAAATATTCATGGACTCCTTTCCATGAGCTTCTAAACTTATATTCCATATTTCTGAATGTCTTCTTTAGTCATCTAGTTGAGATCTTCTACTGGATGATCCTTCCATTTAATCAAGTATTCATAATAAACCTTTCTCCTGGTTCTTTTTTCAATCCCCTGATCCAAAATCCTTTCTAATTGGAGTTTCTCTACTATGGGAATCTATTGTATCCATTGGACCTCCTACTGGTCATATGATTCTCCTGTGTCATCACCTCTATAAGGATAAAGTCTTCTACATTGAACATCGGTGAAATTCCAATGTTTTCTAGCAACTCAATCTCATAAGCATTTGCAAAACAATTTCTTAGGATTTTACAAGGTCCTATATTTTTCAACTTCAATTTATTATATTTCTCTTGTGGGAATATTTATTTCCTCATATGTGTGAGAACTTGTTCTCCAACTTCAAAATTTTCTTCTCTCATTTTCTGATATACTCTTGTATTGTATCTCTGGTTGTTATTCTGCAACTGACCTTTGATATGTTCATGCATTTTCTGCATTTCTGCAGCAAATTTTTCTGCTCCTACTCTATGAAATTCAGATTGTCCCAAATATATTAATTCAAACAATCCTCTGGGGTGCATTCCATATATTATCTGGAATGATATCTTACCAGTACTCCTATTTGGTGAATCATTATAGGAAAATTCTACTTGAGGCAGAACTTGATCCCACTGACTATGATGTTCAATCACTAAAATTCTTAGTAAATTTCCCAAGATTCTATTCACTAGCTCAGTCTGTTCACCTATATTAGGGTGATATACTGAAATAAAATACAAATTTGTCCCAATTTCTTGCACAAATTCCTCCAAAAGTATCCCACAAATTTTGTGTTTCTGTCGAAGACTATGCTCCTAGGAAATCCATGCATTCTGACAATCTCCTTAATTTTTTTTTTCTATGTGAGTAGCATCACTTGTTTTGTGACATGATATAAAATGTACCATATTTGAAAACCTTTCAACTACCACAAAAATTGAATCATTTCCCCTATGGGTTCTAGGAAATCCCATAATAAAATCCATACTTAGAACATCCGATGGCCTGTTTGGAATAGGTAATGGTTGGTAAAACCCTACATTCTACTGTCTTCTTTTTGCATATTGGAAAATTATGCATTTGTCCACAAAAAGTTTCACGTCAGATCTCATGCCTGGCTAATAGTATGAAGAACTCAACTGTGCATATGTTTTATCATGGCCTAAATGTCTAGCCAATCCTCCACTGTGCTTCTCCTTCTGCAAATTGTCCCTCATTGAGCATCTCAGGATACTAACTCTTTGCCTTTAAAAAACAAGCCTTCCTGGATCAGGTATTCCATCCATGGGATTCTATCCCTCATCAAAGGATTTTCAAAATCTTAATAAGCCTCCTGTAAATCTGAGTCTTCCTTGTACATTTCCTTGAGGTGTTCAAATCCCAAAGTCTTCACTTGGAATTCCTGCAAGATCAAACATCTCTTGCTAAAATAATATACAACTTGGTTAGCACTCCCACTAATATGCTTAATAACAAAAGTAAAATTCTGTATGAATTCTACCCATTTGGCATGTCTTTGATTCAACTTCTCTTGTCTAGTTATAAACTGCAAAGCATGATTGTCAATATAAAAAATAAACTCTTTTGGTATAAGATAATGCCTCCACTTTTTCAAAGCTTGAATTATAGCATAAAATTACTTATCATAAGTTGAATATTACCTCTTAGCATCATTCAAATTTTCATTGAAATAAGCAACAAGATTATGATCTTGACTTAAAACTGCATCGATGGCCACTCCACTTGCATCACACTTGACTTGGAAAGTATTCCTAAAATATGGTAGAATCAAGATAGGTTGTTCTGTTATCTTTTCCTTTAACAGTCTAAATCATTTCTTAGCTTCTTTTGTCCAGTCAAAAGATCCATGTTCTTTCTTTATAGTATCAATTATGGGTTCACAAATACTACTCAAATTTCTAATGAACTTCCTGTAAAAACTTGCTTACCCATGAAAAATTCTTACCTCAAACACACTTCTTGGAGAAGGCCACTCCTTTATATCCCTCACCTTCTCTGGATCCATATTCAATTCATTTGAAGAAATCACAGACCCAAAATACACAAGTTCTTTCTTCATAAAAGAACATTTCTTCAAATTTATCAATAACTTTTCTCGCTGTAATCTCCTCAACACCATCTTCAAGTGTCTCAAATGATCCTCATTAGTCTCATTGTAAACTAGGATATCGTCTAAATTAAAAATCACAAATTTCATAATAAAGTCTTTGAGCACTTCATTCATTAATATCATGAACGTACTTGGAGGATTGGTTAAGAAAAAAAAAATAACAAGCCACTCATACAACCCTTCATTTGTTTTTAATGTTGGTTTTCATTCCTCCCCTTCTCTCATCCTTATCTGATGATAACCACTTTTCAAGTCAATCTTGGAAAAATAACTGGCTCCACTCAAACAATCCATCAAATCATCCATTATGGGTAAAGGAAATCTATACATGATGGTTGTTTTGTTGATGGCTCTAGAATCTGTGCACATTCTCCAATTGCCATCCTTCTTTGGACTAAACACAGTTGGTAATGCACACGAGATCAAACTTTCTCTGATCAACCCTTTTTTTAACAACTCTTGGACCTACTTCTTAACCTCTTCATTCTCTTGAGGGGTCAAACTATATGCTACTTTTTTTGGTAAACTTGCACCCGGAATAAGGTCAATATGACGACTGATACTTCTGATGGGAGGTAAAGTATAAGGAAACTCTTCCACCACAATGTCAACAAACTCATCCAATAATTTCTGAATTTTCACAGGAAAATCATTCATGGAAGTATTTGTAAGGATAGCTCTCGTCTTACCTATAACAACAAAATCCATCTTGTGATCTTTCTTAACTTCTTTCAAGATCTCCTTCCCACTCATGAGAAGTATACTCGAACTAACCTCTTATTTGACTCCTTTATCCTCAAGTGGCAACAACATATGTCTACACCCATTCTTCTCAAGGGTATAATTATTCTTTATCCCATCATGTATGAAATTTATGTCATATTTCCATGGCCTCCCCAATATAAAATGAAAAACATCCATAGGTTTGACATCACATAAAACTTCATCCTTATAGCTACCAATACTAAATTCAACTTTACATTGTAAACTTACCATGACTTGATGTCCTTTTTTCAGTCGCGATACCCTATATGGACTTGGATGTAATGTCGTTTCCAACTTCAACTTTTCCACCATTTATGTGGACACTAAATTATCAGTTCTCCCACTATCTATAATCACCTTTCATACTCTATATCTCATCTTGCAAGTAGTTCTGAATAGACTCGTTCTTTGTGTTGGATCTTACACCTCTTTTTTCGGTGCCACAAGGAATTTCCTCATCATGAGTGATCTTCCCTCTTAAACAACTTCTTATTTTGTCTCTGTCTCCACAATATTCGGTTGAGCCTCAATAATGTGAGCTTATTTAAAGCCTGCGGTTTTATTTTTCATGACATTCCCAAGACATGTGTCCTGTATTTCCATAAGCATAACACTTAATCTTTCCTCCTCTGCTTCTTCCTCTACCTCTTGGAAACTGTCTCCTTCCTCTAGAATCTCCTCCTCTAGCTATCTGGTTTCCATATCTACTAGCTTCTTCCTTGGTCTTCTGAAACTTCTCCCTTGTGGATCCTTTCCCTCAGGTTAGATTCTTTCCCCTATTCTTCTGGTTCCGATTTCTTGCCATTTTTTCTTCTTCCTTCAGGGATAACTAATAAGCATCTTCTACAGTCCTCATTGTCACTAGAATAATATCATATTGAATTTCATACCTAAACCCATTGATATATCTAACAACTTTCTCGTCATCATTTTCCCTATGTCTTGCTCTAATATTGAACTTATAAAATTCTTTAGTATATTATTTCACTGACAAACCTTTCTGTCTCAGATTATGTAACCTTCTGAATAGATTCAACTAATTATCCTTGGGTATGAATTTATCCTTGAGCTTAGATACCATTCCATCCCAAATATTTATATTAGATATACCTTTCCTCCTTATATCGGCCTGCAACTCATCCCACCATAAATATGCATGTCCCTTCAACCTAGTCACATCATGCTTTACTTTATTTTCATCATAAATCTCCTCATAGTCAAAATATTTGTCTAAAGGATTTATCCAGTCAAGCAACTCTTCTACCTCCAAATTACCTTGATACATTGGGAATTCCATCTTTTCTCTAGTTCCCATCTTGATAACAACTCTCAACAATCACTCCTCTTCTTCTGGATTTTCAATTTCAGCATCACTAACACCACCAGTCTCTAGTGCTCTCCTCTACATTGCTTCCATGGCATCCAACCTTGCATGAAGCTGTCTGATTTCTTCCTCCATAGATGCTTTGGCTACAAGTCTCTATATTTGTTTCCTTAGCGGCATAGCTTCTAATATATCCTCACATATATATTTTTCCTACTATGATACCACTTGATGCAAACTTCAAGGCCACGTGTTGGCGCTGCGACCTCCCGGTCTAGGATTGTTTCTCACAGGAGATGAATTATCTCTCAGGATCACACATACCCCATAATTTAATCACTCCACCCACATGCTACCCAACTAATGGGAAAAAATATAAAATCTGTGAGGGTCCCTTTCCTCTTGGAGACTACTGCATGTAACCATGAATTAGGACCAAACACTTAGAGAAAGGTGTGCTTGAAGCTCCAAGACTTTGGTTCTCCAGAGTTCCTCTACTCTAACCTCGACAAGAGACTTCTCCTGAATTTATGAACCACCAAACTCCCAAAGAGTTCATGGATCAATGGTGCACACTCATTCAATCAATGGTCTATGTTTACTCCAGGCTCTGACACTCTGGAAGATTTACCCAAAGTAACAATCCACTCCAATTCACTGTAGTTTCTACTGTCCAAATCTAGTCATAAAGTGACTTAGCCGACAGACATAGATATTACCCTATCCTTCCACTTCTCCAACGTCAAAGTTAAGACTTTTATTAGACAACGAATGAGAATCTGTCTCCCTTGCATGATCTACGAATGACAATGACTTTGGGGCTTCATGATTTTCTCTCCATATGAAAATCAACCTAAATCACCCAGAGTGCCAAATCCTAAATAACTCAAATATGTGAAACTCTCACTTATCCATTGAACCTACAACTAATATTTATTTTGGGCTTTGAAGGTTTAGGGCTCATGGAAACTGCTAACTATTTCAAACCGCTGAAGTAGCGAAGTCCGAAGGAGTTAGGTCTTAACGAACACGTTCCTTAAATGAAGGATTTCTTCACTTGCTTGAGTTCCTTCATGGAACCTCACACTCACTATCTCTCCTGAGATTTGATCACTTTGATGAAGTGAACCCTGGTGCAAACTTGCACATCTGTCGTGAGCTTTCGACCCTTAAACTTTATGGGCCCTGCACTCCTTGCGCTACCTCTTCTGAGCTTGGGACTTTTAAAATTCACCTATGCACTCCTTGCGCCTGATCTGTTCACAATTACCCTATTTTTCATGAGCTTCTGAAACTATAGAAGGTTCAGTATCCACACACTTTGCGTTGGCACTGTGCACTCCTTGCATGAAGACTACCAAAAGAGAAACACTTGAAACTTATAACAGAACTGTAAACTCATTCAATAAATAGACATCATCCATACACATAGATGCTAAAATACAATAACACAATATCTATTCAATTCCAAAAAGAATAAAAACAATTTTTACAGTCTTTCTTAGGAAAGTTGAGAGTATTCTTCTTTATTCCAACAACAACCTCTTTTAGCATAGATTACATTTATTTATACATGAATTGGCTTCTCACGCCTTCCCTCCAGGTTAATCTAGTGCTTTCACGTCTTATTGAAGACATTCCTATTACTAAGATTATTACGATAAATGTTCATTTACAATCTCAGATATGAGTCGATGCTCAAAATATGTACAATCCTACATACATTAAAACATTTACAAATTTTTGGAGTACATACAATGGATCTAGTATTTTATATCTCAAGGGATATTTAATTACAAAGGTTTTGAAATTTAAATGTTGCACTTCGTTGGGATCCAAATAGGTTAATGCATGTTGTGTTGTATGCTAAGTTGCCTTCCACCATGCCTCATTAAATGATGATAATGATGATCCTACATCATTACTAGAGGTGGAGAAAAGACAGAAGCAGATGCAACAAAGTAGAATCAGGACTAGCACTAGTGGGTCAGAAAGAATACAATACCCCCAAAAAATTTTGATGCGCACAAAGAGAAGGAGACATTCAAGGAGGCTAGAAATGAGATTTTGGAGGAGAATATTGCATCTACTTCAGATACAAATCCAAGATATGATGTAGCAGTGTATGGCATACCTCATCTGTTTGATCAGACCATCATAGATAAGATTTCAGAACAAGTAAGTAATATGAGAAACATTTTGGGGTCTTGTGTGAAGTTGTTGAATGATAATTTTTTTTACAAGTATTACATGGTTTATTAGAGAAGTACAATTCTGGGGAAGAGATGAACTTAGAAAAAAAGACAGTCAATCAGGTTCGTAAGAAGAGAAGAACACGTAGAGAGTTCATATTGAATGTAAACATTGGATATTTTAATATGGGTGATATCATACTAGACTTAGGGTTTGAAGTAAATTTTCTACCTAAGAAAACATGGGAAGCCATGGGAGAACCTACATTGGGATTTTCACCTATTCAATTGAAGTTATAAAATCAACATAGAGTAGTACCAATTATTATATTGAAGGGAATACCAATAGATCTATATGGTGTGCACACTATGGAATACTTTGAGATGATTGACATAATAGATAACACTACACGATATCCAACATTTTTGGGTCTGGATTGGGCGTTTTACCATCAGGCTATTATTAACCTGAAGACTAGAAAAATGATTTTTGAATCAGGAGAATATAAAGTTATTGTGCCATTATATACTTCAGAAGGAGGAAGGTATGTTGAACCCATGACAAATAATTTTATCACATACAACATAAATGAGTTGTATAGAACTACCACATGAGAGGATGATTATGTTTCCCCAACAACAGATGGAATCATTAGTTGCAGAAGAATTAGTTCATGTTCTTCAGACTCTGAAATAAGACTATAGAATTGGCATCAATGATTGCATGAGTTATCCACCAAAATATGCACAAGGATAACAAACACACTAATATGGGTTGGTATAGAGGTAAGAGAACCTCCTACTTTTCATGGTCAGAATTATTTAGAGGATTTTTTAACAAAGTTTTAGTTATATTTTTTTGAAAGTTAGAGGTTACCAGTTTTGGATATTTCTTTGAAAGCTACACTTGCACACTGGTGGGTTACTCATAAGAAGAAGATTTAGAATTGGTATCAATGAAAAAGGCTACTGCACATCAAATTTGGCACAAAACAAGAGAATACATATGTATAGAAGTATGATGGAATGGGAAAACCCAAAGAACATGTAGACAAATGTATAACCAAGTGGAGATTGGTACCACTATAGGAGTGGACACATCACTTTATCCATACATTGGAAGGAATCCCAAGGAATTGGTACACATAATTGGAGCAACATAGAGAAACTACAAATTGGGAAGAGATGCAACTGAATTTTGTCATTACATTTACATTTGAACATGAGAATCTATAGATAGATACAACATTGAAGTTGGTAAGAGATAGGATTTTTGAAGAACCTAAAGTGGAAATTGTGATAGTTTATCAGAATAAGAAGAGATAGACAGTCAAATAGTTGCTACACTATTATAATATCATAGAAGATGATCTGGTAGAAGAAAACCTGCGCAACATCCAGGTCACAGAAGTTGAAGGAGAAAGAGAAGTAAAAGGTCCAAAGTTAGATTCAAAAGATTTTGTTGCACCACTAAAGATAAATAAGGTAAATATTGGAACAACAAAGAACCCAAAGATTGCAAGTATTGGATACTATTGGGATAACCATAAAGTAGAAAGAATAACAAAGTTACTGCATGAGTATAATGACATATTTCCAACAACTTTCTCAGAGATGAAGGGAGTAGCATGAGAACTTGGATAAATGAAGATCCCTTTGAATACAAATGCCATAACAATAAGACAGAGACCTTAAAGGTTGAATCCAATGTATAAGAAGAAAGTGAAGGCAAACATTGACAAAATGTTAGAGGATGGGATAATAGGAACTATGGAAGAATCATAATGGATTAGCCCTATGGTCGAATAGGAGAAGAAAAAAGGGGGAATAAGGATCTGTGTAGAATTGAGGATGTCGAATGATGCCTCCCGTAATGATATTTTCCCTACCCCATTACATATGAAGTTTTGGAGAATGTAGGAGGACAAGAAGGATATTCATATACTGATGGATTTTCAGGATATCACCAAAAGATCGACGTAAGATTACATTTGCAATATAATGGGGGTCATATCAGTACACAATAATTCATGTCGGGGTGAAGAATGCCCCTGCTATTTTTTCCAGAATAGTAGTAGCTGCATTTAAGGACTTTATTCATAAGTTTTTGGAAGTTTATTTGGATTATTGGACAATGTTTAACTTATTGAAGGATCACGTTGAAGTGTTAATATTTATGTTATATAGGTGTATACAGTGTCATATTTCATTGAATATTAAGCAATTCATTTTCAACGCACCTTTTGTATTTTTTCTAAGACATGTGGTGTGTAAATAGGGTATGTTGGTTGATCTTGCAAAAATTGTTGTCATAGTTAATCTATCACCACCTAAGTCAGTGCTCCAATTAAAATATACACTTGGTCATACAGGTTACTACAAGAAATGGATATGCACATATTACTACTCTAATGGAAATATTGTTGAAGAAGGACATTAAGTATCAGTGGAAAGATGAGTGCCAACAAAGTTTGGACATATTGAAGGAGAAAATGGCGATAATGCCAATTTTGGTGTTCCTAGATTAGTCAAAGGAGTTCCATGTTCATGTATATGCATCTACAATAACACTTGGAGAGTATTAACACAACTAGGAGAAGGTGAAATAGATCACCCAATAACATTTGCAAGAAGGAAGATGCCAGATTCATAACATAATTACAATAAAATAGAAAGAGAAGGATTGGCTATGGTTTATGAGTTACATATGTCGAGACATTATTTATTAGGCCAACACTTTAAGATGTTTACAAGTCAATCTGCTCTTAGATTTTTAGTCAACAAACCAATATTGGGGGGAATAATATGCAGATGGTTTCTCTTATTTCAAGAGTTTGATTTTGAAGTAGTGGTGAAACCTGGAGGACCGAATGGAGGACCATATCATTTTTCCAGGATAACTAATGGAGAGGAACCAAGCAACTTGGAGGACAATTTCCCGGATGCACAATTGTTTTCTGTACAGATTGATGATGAGTATTTTGCTAACATTATTGAATTTTTGAGTATAGGATTTTCCCCAAAGGAATATAATACTGCGCAGAAGAAGAATTCGGTGGTTAGAGCTGCAAATTATCAACTGATTGCATGAAACTTGTATAATATAGGAGAAGCAAACATTCTAAGGAGATGTGTCATGGAGCATGAATGCTCTATTATCTTAACATAAGCACATGAAGAAATAACTGGAGGACACTACGCAGGGAAGGCTACTGCATAGAATATATTGTGCACATGATTATGGTGGCCAATAGTTCACAAGGATGCAAAGGAGTATTGTCAGAATTGTGATGTTTGTCAAAGAGTTGGAAATCCATCCATGAGGGATTAGATTCCATTAAGACCTCAAGTAACTTTGAAAGTAATTGAAAAGTGGGCATTAGATTTTGTAAGACCAATTAATCCACTATCCAGAATATAAGGAGCAAGGTATATCATTGCAACGACAAAATATTTGACTAGATGGGATGAAGCATCACCAATAAAATATGTCAACGTAGATACTGCAACACACTTCTTATTTGAGAAAGTAGTCACAAGATTTAGATGCCCTAGATTTTTTGAGTGATCAGGGGACTCATTTTATCAATAGTACTATATAGGAAATCGCTGAATAATTTGAGATACATCATCAGAAGAGAACTCCTTACCATCTTCAAGGAAATGGGACAATGAAATCATTTAACAAGATATTGGAGAATGCCTTAACCAAGATTTGCAATGTGAACAAAGATGATTAGGATTTGAAGATACTAGCAGTGTCATGGGCCTATAGAACTGCATCTAATAAACTTACAGGGAAGACACCTTTTAGATTGGTGTATGGACAATAAGAAATACTCTTTTTGGATTATTTGATACCTATTCTCTGCATTTCATCCATTACAAACATGACAGAAAGAGGTGTAGCTCAAGAAAGATTGGTACAAATCATAGAATTTGAAGAATATAGGATTGTAGTTGGTTTTCATCAGGAAGTACATAAAGCAAAGGACAAGGATTGACATGATAGAAACACCAATAAGAAGAAATTCAAGGAAGGACATCCAGTTATCTTCTATGACAGTAAATATTTGCGGCACCCAGGGAAGTTTAGGATGCATTAGCTAGGGCCATATGAGAAAAAGTCTGTCACATACAGAGGTGTTGTGCAGTTGCAGGATTTACAAGGAAAGGAGATGCAAGGATTGGTGAATGATAGTCGACTGAAACTATATAGGGACAGTCGAACCAATAACCCTCAGTAGTTGCAATGAAAAGACGTAGAGTTTTACATATTGTATATAGTAGGAGTCAAAAGAAGAAAAAGGAAAGAAAAAATTAGAAAAAGGAAGAAAAAATCAAAAAAAGAAGAAAAAAGAAGAAAAAATTGGAAAAAGAAGAAAAAGATAAAAAAAAATGTAGTAGATAAATAAGTGGTAGACAAATAGTTGGAAGATACAATGCACAACCAACAATAAATTGGTGTGACATAATTCAAGACACAACGCGCATGAAAAATTTGATAGAATGAAAACACAGTGCAATGAGGAAAATAAGTAGTTGGAAAAAGAAAGACGATGACCGAAAAAGTAGAATACAACAGAGAATTTATGACAAAGTTTATAAAAGGGGAAATCACGAAAATGTAAACACTTAGTGTGATTTTGAGGAAAAATGAGAAAAGGAAAAAACATGGTGTTATTGTGTGAGACGTTGTGAATATTCCAACCTAGGTTTACAACGAATTTTACCCGAGCTAGAACAATGACACCATCGAAGTTCGAAGCACCCAACTGGTTTGCAAGAAGGACAAGAAACACCAAACCATATCCAAAACTGATGGAGGATACAATAGGAGTGGTAGATGTGGATTACATTATGTTGCTAATAAGTGAGTCAATAAGTCCAATGGTTGTCAAGGATTAGAACCCACATGAAGAAGAAACATAGGTAAACCAGGAGGAAGAAGGTTGAAACCCTAGCATAGAAAGGAACCCTAACATAGAAAAAACAGGAGTGACACACACATAGGGAGAAAAAAATGAATAAGATAGCGAGAAGATAGAGTCATATGAATCCAAGGTAGCACAAAACCTTAGAATAGAACAACCACCATAGGTCGAGGATATTACAAAAAAACAGGAAAATGACGAAGATTAGGCCACAAAGGAAGAAACATAGAAAGAGACACTAGGTCCATCAAAGAAGAAAAAAAATCTAGTAGTAATAGCAGCACACACATAGAAGCAGATTTCACCGTCATTACCCCAAAATGCAGAATCAATAATAGCTGTAAAGGACATGTTGGGGTTTGTTCCCAAATTGAAGTATGTTGACCACGACGTCACAGAGGTGGTTAAGTTTCCTTAGATTGCAAAAGAAATTTATATGGAGAACAAAGGGATAATATGATTAGGTGTTCCAATATTAGAACCCAAACAATGGATTACAGGGTTGTACAATACAAGTGTAATGAATTTTTTGGAAATCCCACACTTTGGCAGGGGGAAGGATGTCAATACCTACATGAAGAAACTACTGGCGAGAGTACATGGAGGATTTTTGTGGATGGAGAACTGTCCCAATTGATGTATACCTAATTCCAAAGATTACAAGACTTCCAACAGATGGGGTGAATCCAGAACAATACTTAGATGAAAAAATGAAGGAAAACACAATTGTAGAAGAAGAAAAATCCCAATTTGGTACTCACAAAGGAAATCGAGGCATGATTATAAAAAGTATAAATGAGCCAGCCACAATATTTGTGACAAAGTTGATGACTTGCAAGTTACTAAGAAAATGTCACAAGGAAGAGGCACCAACATGAGTGGTAGCAACAACTGCGTAATACGCAAAGGGGACAATACTCAGTTTGACACCATACTTTTTGAACCTATTTCTAGAGGATTGAAAAGATGCGAAGGATTCAGGGACATAGTTCCATTATTCTTGGCTGCTCATTTTGATAACCTTAGTGGCATGGGAAGAACCGAAATAATCAACCTTTTGTGACATAAGAAGAAAGTTCTACGCAACAAGATATATAACCATGTTGTAGATGAGTCTATAACTAAGGGTCAGGTCACAAGTTGTGGATATTGGTGCGACGTTGGTCAACCTCACCTATACTTTTGATTTTATGCACTTCTGATGTAATGCGGATAGTGCAAGAACTTTGATGGAGATGCATAAAGAACCAGGTATTTCCAGATATTTATGAATGCAGACTGGGGGTGAACAATGGTGTTATAGCAATATTTGCCTCACCATTGCTATATTGCATAGAGGGCCTTTTTCCATTTCCCTTTGCAGACTTATCATCCCTTTTTGATGATTCCAGAGACAAAAATATACATTTTTCCACATATATGCCCCCTATCTGCTATGCAAGATGTGTATACGCTTGTTGATCCACTACAACCCGCGTACATCAAGATTTGTGCCAGAAAATACAAAATGAGGTCGGGTTTCCATGTCACGATAGGAGATATTTTATCCTTGTCGTTCCACATACTGGAAACGTTCCAACTCAACCCTTCAGTTGCATCCTAAAGGCTATAAGAGCACAATTTTGACCTATGGAAAAGAGGAGAAAGCATTCAACTTTGAGAGCAAAGTTACTCTGGAGAAATTACTTCATATTGAGTCTGCATCCCTCTGTCCCTCAAGTCTAAAAAAAGTGTTCAACCCCCAATCTCTTTCCCTATTGTTGAGAGGACCTCATTGCCTCTTTCCTATGAGCTTGCCTTTAGTGGAGGATTGAAGTGGTGGAGACCCAATTGGAAGGAACTTGGTTTCTTGGTTTCGAACTGTGTCGACATGGAAGTCTGTATCATTTTCACTTCTGCTGATCAATTATTAATGGAAATACTCCTTTCCCGTCCTATTGATATCTTGAAAATACATGATTATTATCCATGGGCATGCTTGTAATGTTTATTTATGGATTATGTTATCTGATGTGCTAAGCCCTTTTATATTATCGCTGTATAATTGCTCTGCTTGTTTGTTGAGAAATTCTTGCAGGTATAAAGATTTGGGTCAAAGTGCTCAATGGTGGAACATCATCAAACGTTGGATCGAGGTAGGCCTCTTTCTTATATTGCGCATTAGTTTATATAGCATATGTTGGAATTGAGTTGATTTCTGCAGTCATACTTGTCTGTTGTGGTTTACCCTTGGCCATAGAGAGTTTTTCCCTTGTAACACATGGTAAAACATGGTGTCTCTATGTATGTCTATTTTATTCTTTAATTTATGATGAATGGATGAATGAATGAATAAATGAATATGTTAAAGTTAGAATGCAGCGCACACTAGATCAATTATGTTATTTTACTGCAGGGTGAATGTTAATGAATGGATAATAGATATGAGGAATATTGAAGTATAAGTATGTAGAACATCCCCATGAGAATCATCCCTTCCACAATTACAAACATCTAGGTCATGCAATCACCCTTAAGCCATCCCAAGTGAGACTATGTTGTGCACTCTGTGCGCAGTGTTTCCTTTTGGTATCCAGAAGGGCTGATGGTTTCTAGGTTTTTTTTTGGAGAACTAAGGTAGAACCCGGGTCAGCCCATACATCCAACATTCACTCAAAATTTCTTCATAATATTATAACCTTCAAAAATACAAAACATTTCATGGAAAATCATTGGTTTTCTGCTTTGATAGACCACCGAATCAAATTCACACACACTAATTCTGAATTATACACCCATATTCAACATGCACAAGTTATACCCATGTAACGCCAAAAAGTAGCACATGTACGATGCACCAATAACCAGTGCACACAAATTTTACACTGCACATCAATATCTAGTGCGAACAAATTTATACTGTGCACTAATATCTAGTGTGCAAAATTATTCACCACAAAACATCATCCAGTACATGCAACTTCCACACTGCGCACCAATATCCTATGTGGGAAACATCCACACCACACACCAATATACAATGTGCACAACTTTTTTGTTGCACACCAATATCTAGTGCACACAACTTATGTGTCGTGCACTAATATTTTGCATGCATCACAAGCTTCGCACCATGCATCACCAATGTTCAGTTCCCTGACACTGTGCACCCATACTCCTGTGCACCCCAAATTCTAATTTTGTGTGACATGATTATCTAACACACATGCACTACACACCAACATTACACACACACTGACAATTTTTCACCACACATCACCAATTGTTGGCCCTTGACCAAGTTTTGAGGATCCTTGGTCGGGTTTCACCTAATTTTAGGACTTTGACAGGCTGTCGAAGGTAGAGTGCAATTCAAAGAAGATATTATGGGAGATCGGCCCATTTTTAGGGCCTTTTTGGTTTTGGGATTATGTAACAGGTATGGGAATGTCAGCCCATGGGTTTACCCATGTTTACGCCTCTTTTGTAATGTATAAATAGAAATCTAGGCAATGTAATTGAGTGTAGATGCTAAGTGTAAAGACACAAGTGTATGCGTGTGTATGCTAAGTGAAAAGGCACAAGTGTGTGTGTATATGATAAGTGCAAAGGCACAAGTGTGTGTGATACCAAGTGCTAAATGCAAGTGATAGTGTACATGATTTGTGCATGTTGTGTGTGTTACCATGATTTTGGTCATCATGATGATGAAAACCCAGTATTGATGATGGTGTACTAGGGCTCTTCATTAGAACTTTCTCGAGGGAAAAGTTACCTTCATCTCTTTCAGAAATCACATTTTAAGGAATTTAGCGGGTTGCTAGTATATTTTCTGAGAGAATGCGCATGATTCCTTGAGCTTCTTTAAGCAGGAGGTGTGAGAGTTAAACGTGTTGTATTGCTAGGGTGAGAATATATATAACAAAGTATGGAAAAAGATGAATTATCGAAGCATCTGAAGGGAATATTCTAGAAGGATGAGATGGCATTCAAATGGTTATCTTAGTCTTGGATTCCCGGATATTTTGGGATCATTCTTATCGATAACTATTCGATCTCTCCTATATATTGAGAGAGTTCTCATGGAAAAGGTTAGAGAAACAAAGGTTAAGTGAGACATTGGAGAATTGTAGGGTTGGAAAACGAGGGAACTCCAGCAAGTTTATCAAGGTGGTTGATCTTCTTCATACAAATTGTGAGAGAATTAGTATTATTATTAGTCGAGGAGCTAAGGGCCATCGAGGAAGTTTGCAACATTGAACAGGTTGTAATCTTTGGATTTCCATCAATATGATCACGGTAATGTCCCTTTCCATATGAGTTCCACTTTATTGTATAACTCCTTGATCATATACATAGATTGATTGTTGAATAGATTATTACTTTCTTCACTTCAGTTGGTTTGTATTGTTTTGATCTTATGTTGTCTGAAACCTTTGGAAGCGGGAGCAAGAAAGACCAAAGTAAGTGATCATAAGGTATGTTCATAATTCTTGCCTCCTGGTATATTCAATAGTTAAAATCTAGGAAAGAGTATTATTCTGTGTCTTGCTTTGTTCTAGATTGAGGTGGATCTAGGGATGGTTTGTGTCCGGCCTTACAGTTATCCAATAACAAAGTGGTGACTCAGGGAACAATCCCATTTCTTTATGGTTTTGTGTTTTTTACGTAGCCATTTTCTCACGGTTTCATTTTTATCCTGTCTTGTCAGTCTTTGAGTGTTCAGGATATCCTGATAGAACCTTTGGGTCTAGAAGCTTTTTTAAATTTTACTTCCATTTTCAAATTTTTGGATATGTTCGGGAATTCACTTCATTGTAACCCTCTGCGAGATTTGAGTGAGTTCACACCACTGCTCCATGGGTTTGGTCTGAGGTCCCTCACACCACGCTCCAGGGTGTTTTTCTGTGGCCATTTTCTCTGGTTTCATTTTTCTCCTGTCTTATCAGTCTTCGAGTCTTCAGGATATCCTGATAGACCTTTTGAGTCCAGAATATTTTTTGAATTTTACTTCATTTTTCAAATTTTTGGATATGTTCAGGAATTCTTGCACTGCACTTCATTGTAGCCTGCGAGATTTGGTAAGGTTCACACCCTGCTCATAGGTTTCAGTGCGAGGTCCTCACACCCTGCTCAAGGGTCACCTGCGAGAATCAGTGATTCTTGCACTGTGTAACATTTCTTACCTGCGAACATTCTTTTTCAAAATTTTGAATTTGAGTTTTGGTCTTTCTAACTGCTCAGATCAGTTGAATTACCTCTTACGTGTTTCCTGGACCATTGATTGATATATTTCTTGCTTTTTTTGCATGCGTGAATAGTCCTAGGGTTTCAAGGCTTTTCTTGTCATTTGTGGCTTGACTTTCGTTTCTTGGATTTTCTTGGTAACACCATTCGCTCTGACTTCAGAAGCTGAGTGTGTCTGATTAGTTAAGAACCAGTGATTGGTTGAGAGTTAAGTGCTTGGTTTGTCTCATTTGTTTATTGGTTTGAAAGATCATTTTCTTGTGCAATTGAGAATACTATTTTGGTTCGTTCTTTATTTTTTCTTTCATT
>SNQJ01S0038876.1:27571-63923 GCA_010110895.2 Picea sitchensis | reverse complement strand
AAACAACACACATACCTCAAAATATAAAAATAAAAATAAAAACAAAAACTTCCTACATACATATCTACTTACCTACGGTCATTCAAGTAGACAATTATGATAACTTCTAATACTAATGGTATCCATTAACTACTTGCGCTGAAAGTTAGGTAGGAATTATCATACCTTTGATGAGTTCTTTATTGGCATTGTTTGTAGTTGGAGGTTTGTACCAACAATTAAGTTTGTAAAGTGGTATACAACTTCACCTAGTCTAAAATATTGAAATACATAACCACCTTTATTCTATTCTCATTCAGCCTATGTTATATATTATCCTTTAATAACCATCAACCCAATTGGAAATTAAATTCATATGGAGTCTATTACTGAGATAGAGAGGGTCTGATTTCCCTCTAAGTAATGTGCCAACCAATAGTCAATGCTCCATACATTACCTTTTGGGGTTGTTAGCGATCAAATTCATTCTGACATTTGTTTGAAAAATGATGCCTAATATTGAAGGGAACTTTTGATTACCTTCCCAAGCTCCAAATGTCGATTTGAAAGAACCAATGGAAATTTTAGGATTTCTAGATGTCGATCGATTATTTAAGCATGAAAAACAGACTCTCCATGACTGAGAAATTTGATTTTAAAAATATGCGCTTTCACCAGCTAACTCGTCGTGAACTTTGCTAGTTAGTTGGTGAAAGTTCTGCTTTTCGCCAGCTAAGGAGCGGATTTTCGGGTAAATTAGCTGGTGAAAGCCTGTCACGGCCAGATTCATCGAAATTTTGCTCAGATTGGAAATTTTTGAGTTGGAATGAAATGAAACCTCTTTGAATAAGCAGGTAATGAATTATCAAAGTCAAATCTAAAGGCTAGTTTTGAGGGATAAGGTCAAAAGTAGGTTTTTCAACTACATTTGGCATCTTTTTCAAAGGCAGAATATCAAGGGTTTGAAGACACATCATCCAACTCGAATTTCATCTTCAAGAGATCAAACCAAAGAGCCTTGGAAGGCTAGGCTACACATCATCAACTTTTCAACCACATTTTGAGGATCTACTCCTAGTTTCTTGTAAATACAATTTGCTTTCTGTTTTTAGAAAATCAGATCCATTGTTTTAGGATCTGATAACTGTGATGTAAAGATATAGAGCTACAAAATTAAGATAGATGAGGGGTTCAATCCTGGATAATTTTTGGCTATGTACTTAGACTCTTTTATGTTATATGAATCACAGTCCTCATTTGTTACCAATGTCAGTATTGTTCATATGTTCACCACTCTGTAATTTGATTCAGTTTAGCTTAGCTATTGAGAACTGTCATCTTCTTGTGTAGCTCATGAATGTGAATTAAATGATTCTCTGCTATCTTGTATGACCCTACATGTCTGTGTACCTTGTTATCTTGAATAGTATTCTTCACACCTTATTTCATTACTGTAACTGATATTTGGTCTCTAAAAGCAATGGTTTATTTAGATGCATAATAAGTTGTCCTTTTATAAAGCCTCCCTAGTTATCCCATTGTTCCAAACACTTTGATTATTAAATTTCTTAAGTTACCAAGCACCTTTGGTATACAACCACAAAGGGTTTCTTGGAGTGATAACAAATTGGCGTCGTTGCTGGGGAGAGGAGATCGAAGCTCAGCTTCCTTGGGACATGACATAGATCCATCTTTGATGATAGACAAAGCCTGGACATTATTTGGTTGTAATCATCTATCTGGCGACTCCATGAAGGACGAATTCAGTGGCGACTCCATTTTTTAGAAATATGTTGGTGACTCCACTGGTATGACATGAACCAGATCTTTGCTAAGAGGTATGCGTTCTGTGATTTTTTCAAAAATTGTTGGTTTCCCTAATCCAGTGCCTAGCAGAGATGAATGGGAACGTAGCCTTCCCAGATTTCGAGGAGAAGAATGGGAAGTGCCAGATGAACACTTGTTGGATTTTCATGATTTTAGTCATCGACTTGAAATTGTACATGAGGATGTTCAGATCCGGCTCTTCTTTTTCTCATTAGAGGGAATTGCTCGTGAATGGTGCCGGTCTCTTCCAAATGCAAGTGTTAGTTCTTTGATAGATTTCCATTCAGCCTTCATTTCCTTTTTTAAATATTATTTTCCAGTTGAATATCTTTTTGAAGGATGATGTGAAGAGTTTTCTTCGTTTCATAAAGCTTTAGTTGTTGAAGAAGACATTTACCATGTAGGACAAGAGGTGTTGAAGGATAATAGTGACAGATCTGACATCATATCAAATGTGTCTGTTGTTTTGAATATTGATCAAAATCAACATGTCTCTTTTGGATGTATTGATGTCAAAGAACCAATGCATATATCAGTAGGAGAAAGTAATAGATCAACATATTTCAGATCTGGGGCAAATACTACGAGCAACTCTTATCTTTCAGATTTGCAGACACAGGAAAATTGTAGCAGACATGAAGACTTGAAGGGTGATGAGCAGATTGCCCAATCAGTAAGTGAAAGTATTGCATCTGCAGTATATGTTGAAGACAACCCACATTTTCTAGATTTGTAGACAAAGGCGGTTTACAGTAGACATGAAGAGGAAGACTATAAGAAGAAGGGTCCAGATCTCAAGCAGCCTGCATTCAACAGTGAGATTAGTAAAAGAAGCCTTCAACATCTTTTCAATTTACAATTGGATTAGCAGTCCAACGAGGTATTTCTTTGTGAATTTGATGACCCTTTTGCTAACTATTTGGAGTCTATGAGCAGCATAAATCCAAAAATATTTCCATCAGATGAAGGTCGGTCTTGTCATCTTTTCAAATTGCATTACCACAATCTATGGTTTCTTTATTCTTTTGTTGAGGAATGAGGAATTACAGCAGAAAGAGTTGTTTTCCTTGGCTCGCTCTGAGGTAGAAGACGTTCATGAAATTACAGCTGGGGCATCGTGGAGCCATTTTTTAAAAATGCAGGGGATGATTGGTGAATAGTCGGGCAATTGCAGACTATCTTCAAGCACTTGTTGCTATAAATACAATATGGGATGTGATTTAGGTCAGGGGTGCAATTTCACTTCGTAAATCATAGAAGGAATTGGTTCATTCCTTGGTATAAACACACCCATGGGAGCAAGAAGGAAAACAACAGGGCGCAGAAGTGTGTTTGTAGATCATTTGTTTGTTTTGGTTTCTTCCAGCTCACAGGAAATTGACGGAGATAACCCTTGGCGAGGATACCCAAGAGTTTGTTTGGTGTTGTGTGTTGATAGCTTATTAAATTCTGAAGGTTTCCAGAGATCATTTGGCGCGAGCATTAATCTTATTGGCAATGGATTTTTCTTCAATGGAAATACTAGCATTTCTGTTAGTGGGCATTTTGCTTTCAGGTCTTATTGGTAGGTTATTGGTAGAATTGTTCTTCACTTTATATCTGAGAAGAAAATGAAAATGGCGGTGGCTTAATTGCCTCCAGAGATCACCAATAATGACAGAGCTTCCAAGATTTCAACCCACGCTAAGAACAAATGTCATTCTCAGTCCAAGTTTCATGTTTCTGCTGCTGACAAGGGGTGAAGTCATCACCCTCTGGAACTGAATACGCTGAAGGGACACGGTGATGCAGTCACATGGTTTTGTTTCACATCAGATGAAATAATTTTGGCAACATCTTGTGCAGACAGGGTAGTGAGTATCTTCAAACTAGATGAAGCTTCAAGCAAAAGCTTCAAGTTTTTACAGATCAACATGCCAGATTTTTCACATCGAGCTGGAAGATATCCACTGTTAATACCTAAATCAAAGCATAAATGTGTTAGCAGCTGAGCACAGGTAAATAAAGTCATAGTATCAATACAGATAAACAAAAAACTCTTTGTCAATTTATATGGAGCAAATTGAAGAAGACAATCAAGAATTTGGTTCAAATTCTAAAGGAACAGATGGCAGCCATGGAGGCAGAGTATACTCATGCTAAAGATTTCCTTTTTGACCAAGATAGAAATTTCACTAGCGCAAAAGGGTGAAATTATAACCAGTTAGCTGGTGAAAGGCAGAGCTTTCACCAGCTAACTAGCAGATCATAAGGGGAATTAGCTGGTGAAACCTGAGATGGCCAGATTTGGTGAATTTTTTCCCAGATCGAAGTTTTCCTCAACCAAATCTCTTGAAAATTCTTTCCAAAGATACATATTGAATTATAGTGTGAAATCTAAGATCCACTTTTGATGAAAAGGAGTTAGAGGAGGATTTCAAGTTGATTCGACATTTATTTTGGGGGCAATATTTCAGGGTTAGTTCTAAACAGTTGGGGTACAGATGGAAGATTTATCATCATTTGAGGTGACTCGAATATATACAAGAGCATGTGGCAAGGGATCCATCAGATGAAGATCAAATCCAGATTCTAAAGATTAGTTCCAGATTTGTTTCCAACAATTTCCAGCAACATTTACCATTCGAGACTTTTTGCAACTAATGTTTTTTATAGTTTTATTTTTGATATTTTATTTGACTTATTTCCTATAAATTAGGGGAAGTTTTGATTAACGTCTTGATTATAAAAACCACAGTTTGTGAAGGAGAAAGGACCAAAGCATGTCAAGTTCTCAAACAACTGATGGAGCATTGAAAGTGGCTCCTACTATGAGTATAGCCGATGCCTTTTCAGACCTTGTGAGTGATGGAACAACTGTCCGTGAAAACAATCAACATGTGTAGAAGTTGGGGGTGATCCCTCCAATGGGACAGATTTTGTTGATCGCTTGAAGCACTTTGTGGAAACAGATTTTGTTGATCGCTTGAAGCACTTCATGGAAGATCCTCATTTCAAAGTAGTTGCAAAGGAGGCATATGATATGGTCTTAGCAGATGACATTTTCAGTTTAATAGTTGCAGCTGTTATTGAAGGTATTTCCATTTTACAACAACATGAAAGCTTTAATTCGGTACACACATCCTAAATATTAAAAGTAGTTTCTTCAATATTTCTAATGGCAGCTCTAGTAGGAGATGGTCATACACTTGTAAGCTTTCCCCAACTCAGGACATGAGACCAATTTTCCTCTTGGGAAGGGTTTTAGGTGTCTCTCTTCAAAGAAAGATCACATGTTTTCTCCTTCAAAGCCGATCCATGTGATTACTTCTCAACTGGAAAAGCTAAATCTATAACCCTTAATCATTCATTAACAAGGTTTTGAGCCATGGGATTATAGGAGGAAGAAAATCTCTGATATCTATATTCATCATGGCTAGGCAACCAAGATCCAGATTTGTGGAAATATATATATTGGGTTTTGGTACATTTTATTTCAGAGGACCAAGGTGGCTGGCTCGGTCTTCTGATTCAATATGGATCAGTTATCTTCTGAAAATATTCTTCCAGAGTCCTTTCAGGGACATGACATGACTAAACAACTTGCATTGATATGGAGGTGATAATAGAAGTTGAGGTGGTTACGATGGAGATCGAAATAGAGATGGACATTGGTTCACAAGGTGCAATGATGCTCTTTGAAGAAACTGAGCAGGGTGAAGTGTTTGATTCAACACACTAGGGCATCTCAAGACAAATGCTTTGTATCTGAAGTGACTAGAAAATGAAAAGTCAAAGACCTCAAGCTACCTACAATACTCTCATTTCAAGGTTGAAGTTATCCTAGAATTTTCAAAACCATGGTTACATATCTCACCATCCTGCCTATGTTCAACACTTTTCTTCTTAATGAAGATATTTCCACAACAGATGCCATGTTGATGTGCAAACAACATTTCCAGGGAAGTTTGAAGCAGACATGCTACATATAAATAAGATTGTGAAAGATAAAAACAAACGTTGGAGAATAGCCAGATGATAAATTGTAAAGGCTGAATGACTCCATACCCAATACTAAAGGCACCAGTTCTGCCAGGTTCTTGGAAACCTCGCAGGGAAGTCTCCATCCCAGTTGGAGCCAGATGTTAGCGATCAAATTCATTCTGACATTTGTTTGAAAAATGATGCCTAATCTTGCGGGGAACTTTTGATTACCTTCACAAGCTCCAAATGCCGATTTAAAAGCACCAATGGAAAGCTTAGGATTTCTAGATGTCGATCGACTATTTAAGCATGAAAAAAAGACTCTCCATGACTGAGAAATTTGATTTTAAAAATTTGCACTTTCACCAGCTAACTCGTCGTGAACTTTGCTAGTTAGTTGGTGAAAGTTCTGCTTTTCACCAGCTAAGGAGCGGATTTTCCGGTAAATTAGCTGGTGAAAGCTTGTCACGGCCAGATTCATCGAAATTTTGCTCAGATTGGAATTTTTGAGTTGGAATGAAATGAAACCTCTTTGAATAAGCAGGTAATGAATTATCAAAGTCAAATCTAAAGGCTAGTTTTGAGGGATAAGGTCAAAAGGAGGTTTTTCAACTACATTTGGCATCTTTTTCAAAGGAAGAATATCAAGGGTTTGAAGACACATCATCCAACTCGAATTTCATCTTCAGGAGATCAATCCAAAGAGCCTTGGAAGGCTAGGCTACACATTGTCAACTTTTCAACCACATTTTGAGGATCTACTCCTAGTTTCTTGTAAATACAGTTTGCTTTCTATTTTTAGAAAATCAGATCCATTGTTTTAGGATCTGATAACTATGATGTAAAGCTATAAATATAAAGAATTAAGATAGATGAGGGGTTCAATCCTGGATAATTTTTGGCTATGTACTTAGACTCTTTTATGTTATATGAATCACAGTCCTCTTTTGTTACCAATGTCAATATTGTTCATATGTTCACCACTCTGTAATTTGATTCAGTTCAGCTTAGCTATTGAGAACTCTCATCTTCTTATGTAGCTCATGAATATGAATTAAATGATTCTCTGCTATCTTGTATGACCCTACATGTCTGTGTACCTGGTTATCTTGAATAGTATTCTTCACACCTTATTTCATTACTTTAACTGATATTTGGTCTCTAAAAGCACTGGTTTATTTAGATGCATAATAAGTTGTCCTTTTATAAAGCCTCCCTAGTTATCCCATTGTTCCAAACACTTTGATTATTAAATTTCTTAAGTTACCAAGCACCTTTGGTCTACAACCACAAAGGGTTTCTTGGAGTGATAACAGGGGCAACCACTACATATGTGCCCTGCAAAAAAAGGAGTGCTAACACATGATTCCACTAAATCAACAAAGTGTACTACATTTTTGGTAGTTAATCAAAATTAATATAATATTTATTGAACCTGGTTGTACGAGATCCGAGACATGATCATAATCTAGTGAAATAGTTGACTCATCCTCCTCCAGCTAGGATAATTCAAAACTTATAGTTTTACCAATGGGGAGTGATACATAATCCCATCTATACACCTAGTCCATGGATTTACAATTGTCTCAATGACTACTACTACATGGACCATAGAAGCAAGAAACATTTATCGTCCATATTTCAACTATAGGATTGTCTGATTTTTAAACTAAATGAAATCCATGAGTGCCCTGAATTGTTTTTCATTCATATGCATGTGATCAATCCACATCGAACAGCTCCCAAAAATATCTCTACACATGTCCTTTCCTCATTGATTGGCCTTATCACCTTCAATGTTCACTTTTCCATTACTAAACAATGTAATTCAACAATAGATTTTGCATCTCAAATGAGGGAATTAGTTGTGAACTTCATTTCTTACCTGCATAATGTAGTTTTGATGCACATGTCTACTCCATCCTTCTCCCCTTTCCCATTTCTAGTCTCACAATAGTTCCAAATATGTTATTCCTTACATTTGTTTTGCAACATACACAACCATTGAAATACACAAACATTTTTTAATTGGTCTGTGAAACCATCTAACCAAATCCAATGTTGATCCATCTGTATATTCTTATTCTTCAAGTGATTATAGAACAACTAAAACCAATGTTGAACATAAGATAAGTCATGGAACCTATCATCACTTATGTAGAAGTGATACTCCTTCAATATAACTCTTTTGTATTTGCTACTATCTGGACCATGCATGTATGTGATATGGACCATTATGTCAACCTGATTTGAGTTATGATATTAGATTTGAATCTCATTTTGCAGTTGAAGGACGCAGTTCCCTACAATATCAACCATTGATAAGATAATACCAATGGGAAATGTATATTTGCATATTCTAAAATATTCATCATGTCATTCAACCACATGGAAATTCTAAACATATTGTTGGGCCTTTTCAAAGAAATCCTTGTGAAGTCATAGACTCGTACCTAGTGGGACAATAATAAAGACATATATAAGTTCATTGTTACAATAATTCCCCCCATCGCATTTCAAAGTGCAATATGAAAAAAAAGATACCATTTAAGTACTCATTACTAACCTAGGAAGTCACCAACTATATTGTTTTCTTTCATGCCCTACCCCAATATCATATGTGACATATTTGAAGCTTTACAGGTCAACTTCCTTCCTCCCTAATCCATACTTATCACTCACATGCATGCACTTTCTTAGTAATTCTATTCCACCACACCCGAGGCATGTCCCATCTAAGCAATTTTTTTGATAATATGTACAACCCTCATACTCATTGTTCAAAAAATCATAATGCTAACTATCCCCATAAGGAGACCAAGGATACCCTTGAAAGGTCCTTTGGAGTGGTTCAACATGTCGTTGATGGGCTTAGATGCCTACAAGCTTCCTTTGACACATTCTTGTTAGACCTACATTGTGAATTATTAGTCCAAAAATTATGTGCACATTATAAGAACACACAAGCGTTGTTCTCATTTTAATTTTTTTTGTGGGAGAGACAACTCTAACATAGATGTTTGTGGATTCAGTTGCCTCAGAGTTAGGTTCATAGTGAAAAAACTGGTGGTTTGGGTTGTAAATACATTAAACCCTCCTTTTTTATGGATACCTCTCAATATCTATATTTTCCACATTATTTTTGTATAGGATACACAAATCTGTGATTGGTGAAATTGCAGGCACATATAAAGTTGACTATGCGGATTCCAAATATATAATTTTTTTTTAAAACAATATTGTTTACTATTTTTAATATATTTTTGTCATGACATATATAAAAATATTAAAATACATGTTTCTTTTAATCCTACTATAACCTTTTATCGCATTAACCATTTTTAAAATAAGTTATACACTGCACTAGTACAGACTGAGATCTACAATCTAAAAAATAAATAAATAAATGTTTATTAATGTTAAGACTCTCGTACCCTACACTAATGCAACACCTTGTAATTTCAAGGATATAATGACTTTCATCATTTAAAAAATAAATGTATAATTAACATTATAAATTTTGAAAAACTAGCCATGCACAAGAACAATGTGTTCTCTTCAATTGTACAATTTGTTTAAGGAAATTCTATTGTTTATGTGTTCAACACCTGCACTAATGGAAACATATGAATTATATTTCGCATGAAAAATAACATACCATTGTTAGAAAAACTCGAATTTCACATAGACATACACCAATTCTATATATAAAAATTATATATTTGAAAAGTTAAGCCAAATTCCTACATTTCATATTTTTACGTCATATTCAAATTCATTGAGAAAGTACCTCGAATCATCCCTCCAAACGAATAGATTGTTATTTTCTATGTTTTCATTGCCACTAGTGCATACTAAGAGACCACTATTACCTTGCAATCACCCATATGTATGTATGTATCCCCAAGGGATGACTAATTTGGTTCAATTATTCCTGCTAAGATGTATTGTGTAAGAAGGTCATAGGATCCATTCCCATCGTGTCATGTGGAGTTACTAGTTGCTATTATGGCTAATAGTTAATACCACCCTCCATCTAAAAAAATAGAGAAGATGAAGGTTGAATTTGTGGGGCACTAAGAGAGTACCTACTTCCTCATTATGAACACTTAATACACAAAAATATGAGAAAAATTTATTTCTCCATTATATAAATAGATAGATAAATCGACCAATGAAATCTAGATAGATAAATCGACCAATGAAATCTAGTTTCAAATAATAATAAATTACTTTTTGTTTAATCATTAAATTAAATTTCTCTTTAACCATTATTTTCATTGTTCGAGTAATAAAGATTGCATGTTAGATTAGCTTGCTTCAAAGGCAAATTCTTTTATTTTAAACAAAAAATTTCAAACCAACATTATTATAAACAATGTAAATACTAATATGTGTTTATTTACAATATAATCAATATATTTGTCCAATTCCCAATATTGTAGAGCATTCCTAAATAAGCAAGTCCATTCATTTCTCTATATACATTCCCTTTAAAAATTAAAAATTTATAAAATAGATTTTATGGAAATCTTTTCACTTCATAAATATGTATTGTTTAACTTAATTTTTAAAATAGATTTTATGGAAATATTTTCACTTATAAGTATGTATTACTTAACTTGATATTTGTATGTTTGTATCAATCATAATCAATGCCAAAAATCATAGTTAACCGAGACGGATATTTGCAATCTGCTATCTTTACGATTATGACAAAATCTAACATTGAGGAGATCCTTCTCATATTAATGAATATGTTATGGATAATTAAAAAAATACAACTCTTCTCCATCATATTTCTCTACGCTAATATCTTATTATCCTGGTTTAAAATAGAATTAGTTTTATCAATGGTTCCTCTTCCATTAAATTTAATTTAGATATTTTCAAAATTAATTCTATAATATTATAATATGTTATAAAATTATATTAAAATTTAGTTTAAAACTTTAAATTTATACAATTTAAAAAAAATTATTTATTTAATTATTTATTATTATATTAAAATATTTAATATACATTTAAATTATTTTGAGTGTACATAATATTATCCTTGTTTAAAATAGAATTAGTTTGATCAATGGTTCCTCTTCCATTAAATTTAATTTAGATATTTTCAAAATTAATTCTTTAATATTATAATATATTATAAAATTATATTAAAATTTAGTTTAAAACTTTAAATTTATACAATTTTTAAAAAACAATGTATTTATTTAATTATTTATTATTGTATTAAAATATTTCATATATTTATTTAATTATTTCTTATTGTATTAAAATATTCCATATATTTATTTAATTATTTATAATTGTATTAAAATATTTGATATACATTAAAAGTATTTTGAGTATACATAATGTTTTTTTTTGGTTCATGTTTCATTATTCATTGGATTAATTTCATTTAAGAACTTAAAATATTTTTTTAAATATTAAAGTAAATTATAATATTTACATCTATAGGTGTATACTTCTTGAAATTTTTTAGATTAATCAACTTTTAAATTAGAAATATGCAATGTGTGAGCAAAATTTAATGAGAGAGAAATACTTTTCATCGTGTCTACTAAAATAAAGTTCAAGATTTAATGTCATAATATTTATGCATGTCATTCTTTGTTTGTTAGTCATTAAGACACCTGATTAACATGGATTAGTATCTATACTTGGATTATTCATTAACTAGCCTACTTGTCGTGTATAAGTCACAATGGAGTAGGGTTGATCGGATGCATCCAATGTAAGGTATCAGTTGTATTATAATAAGAGGAAACAAAAATATTGCAGCAAATACCAGCAAAACAATAAAATATAGAGAATCACAACACCAAAAATGAAACATTTATTGATAGAAAGCCAAGTTCGCTTGCCTCTTCGAGGGGGAAACCGCCAACATAGTAGGGTTCTATTGCAATAATTCTCAAGACAAGAGTTTCTCATGCCTTCTACTCCTATTTATAGTAATTCTACCTTCTAAAGAACATTCAAGAGGAGGATGTTTCTAGAAGTCGAAGATTCTATAAGTATTCTTACATTAGACTTGATCACATTATTAAATAGGCATTATTAACTAATATTTTCCTTTGTTACATGGAAAATATATTATTCTACCTACGTCAGAGGTTAGGGAGGTTAGATCCCTAACATGTGCTCCCCCTTGAAGAATATATTTGTCCTCAAGGTTGGAGATGAGGAAATTGTTGTAGATTGATAGCTTGTTCCCAGGTGGAATCTTTCAGATTTGTATTCTTCCACTGAACTAACACTTCCTTGATGGTTCATTGATGTAAATGATGCTTCATGTACTGGTTCAAGACTGCTTGTTCCTGCAACCAAATGGAACCTTCTTCATCCAACTCGGGGAGACTGGTTTGAGTCTGGCACTTAGTTCCAATAACTTTCTTTAAGCATGAGACATGAAAAACAATATGGAGATTAGAATTATTGAGCAGAGCTAAATGGTAAACCACAGGCCCCACTCGCTTAAGAATTGTATAAGGACCATAAAATTTGGGGGAAATTTTATGATAGTGTTCAGCTTTAAGTGAAGTCTGCTTATAAGGTTGCAAACAAAGAAACACAATTGTCTATTTCGGAGTTTGTCTGGTCGATCCAAAAAGCCTTCCAAATGCACGTTTTATAAATTAAAGACGGGTTTGTGGTAGTATTCAGACTATTCTTCTTATTAATTTGCATGGTCCCGTTCAACGAAGTGATGTTCAGAATGAACTTGATCTGTTTGTTACTTCATGTGATTCTAAGATAATACCAAATTTTCTTTGAGGTATAAAGAATGGTTGCTTAGATTGTCATATTGTTTTCAACTTCTTGAACCTTGGAGACACTCGGAATGTATAAGAGAACTGACGATGGATTTTTCCCATAGAATTCTTCGACAAGAGTCATGAAAGTGGCAGTATGGTAAGATGTGTTGTACCACCATTCAGGTAAGGGTGACTATTAATCCCATTGATTTTGTCTGTCGGATGCAAAAAAACTTCAAAAATGTTACCAAACACTTGTTCACAACTTTCGTTTGTCCATCAGTTTGGGGATGATAGGAAATGCTAAGATGTAATTGTGTTCCCTAGAGCTGGAACAATTCTTGCCAAAAATTGTTGGTGAAAGTTGGATCTCAATCAAATACAATAGAATGAGGCATGCCATGGATTTGGAATATATTATCCATAAAAATATAAGCCATTGTGGATGCGTTGAATGAGTGTTGAAGAGAACATAAATGAGCATATTTGGAAAGGAGATATACTACCACCATGATGACTGACTTACTTCTCGATTTAGGTAATCCAATAATGAAATCCATAGAAATATCCCTCCAAATAGCAGGTGGAATCGAGAGCGGTTGGAGTGGTCTTGGAGCTTTGATTGTTTCTCCATTATTGTGTTGATAGGTATCACATTCAATGACAAAGGTGTGGATGTATGTTTCATAATGTCCCAGAAAAAAAGAACATTTGAACTGTTCATAGGTTTTGTAAACTCAGAATGCCCAATTGTGGGCGAAGCATGAAACTCATAGAAGGACATAGGTTTAAGGTTAGAATGTTTCCTTAAATACAAGTGACCTTTATAGCGAAGCTCTTCAATGTGCCAAGAATACCCTAGAGAATATTGAGGATCCTTTTGCAATTTTTGGATCAGGCTAGAATTTTTGGGGCCTTGCAATAATTCCTATTTAATGACCTGAAGCCAGTCTGCTATAATGAATGAGAGGGAAAAGGGGGATCCTTCTTCTTCATATTTCCTTGAAAGAGCATCAACAAACACATTTTCTTTTTCCTTCTTTTATATGATCTCATAATCATATCCAAACAGCTCGGTCACCGATTTTTGTTTCTATGGGGAGGAAATGTTTTATTCCATAAAATACTTGAGGCTACTATGATCATCTTTAATTTGGAAGTGTTTCCCCAATGGATAAGGATGCTAGAGATCCACTGCATGAAAAATAGCTAACATTTCCTTTTCATTGGTTGATTGGCCTAAATTTTTCTTTGATTGTTGTTTGATAGTGAAACGAAAAGGTCAACCATATTGCATGATGACTACCCCAATGCATTTCCATGACACATAGCATTCCAGGACAAAAATATTAGTGAATTTGGGTAGTGCTCGGACAAGATTAGTGCACATAGCCTCTTTCAATGCTTGGAAGGATTGATTAGCTATTTGAATTCAACTGAAAGCATTCTTTTTAAGGAGAACAGTGAGAGGAGCTTCATTTTTTTCATAAATTTAAAAAGCCTTTCAATAATATCCCATTAAACCCAAGACCCCACACAATATTTTAATATTTTTAGGGTGAGGCCAACCCTTCATAGCTTCAATTTGCTTAGGATCCACCCATACACCATCCTTGCCTACAAGATGACCCAGGCACTCAACTTTGGAGGCTCCAAAAGAACATTTAGATTGTTTGAGAAATAAATTGTGCTTAGAAAATAGATGGAGAACATGATCCACATGGGCGAGATGGTCTTGTCAAGTTTTACTATATATGAGAATATCATCAAAGAAAAATAAGACAAAATGATGGAGGAAAGGATAGAAGACATGATTCATGAGACTTTGAAAAGTGGAGGGGGAATTACACAGGCCAAAGGGCATGACCAGAAACTCATAGTGACCCTCATGAGTTCTAAAGGTAATATTGGGGATGTATTCCTCTTTCATACATATTTTTTGGTATCCATAATGAAGATTGAGTTTTGTAAAGTATTGAGCACCACTCAATTCATCTAAGAGGTCATCAATGAGAAGAATGATACATTTTTATTTGATTGTGAGTTTGTTGAGGGAATGAAAATCAGGACACATGCACCAAGTTCCTTATTTATTGAGTACCATGACTACCAGAGAAGAATAGGGGCTGGTACTATGATGGATAACACTAACTTCTAGCAATTCTTGATTTTTTTTCTCAATTTCAGTTTTCTATGCAAAGGGATGATGATAATGGAGAACATTGGGAAAAAGAATGCCTGGTGCTAGAGGAATGGAATGATCATGGGAACTGTGAGAAGAAGGAAGTCCATGGGGTGTGTTAAAAATAGCTTGGTGTTTGGAGAGTATATATTGGAGGTCAGGGTGCACAGAGGGTGTCTCAATGGTGTGAATGTAATGGAGTTGGGAAATAATGCCAGAATGACCATTTTTTAGTAGCTTTTCCATTTTGTGGGAGTTGATGATCTTAGGTGAGCGTGTTGTGATACCTTAGAACTTATACTAATGTCCCTCCAGCTGGACTTGCATGGTGAGGTCCTTAAATTCCATGAGGATGGGGTTGAGAGTGCATAACCATTCAACACCAAGCACAATGTCACAATCTCCCATGTCGATAGAAAACATATGAGATTTCAGGTTCTACTGACCAATTTGTAGGTGCACATTTTCAAAACACCCGCCATGTTTCATGGAAACTCCATTAGCAATCATGATTTGAAAAGTGTTGACTACATGAATATAGCAATTGATTTCCCAGGAAATGCGATGATGAATAAAATTATGGGTGTTTCTACTATCAACAAGGATTATGACTTTCCTAGATTAATGTAGCCAATTAGCTCGAGGGTTTGGGTAGTAGAGAAGCCAGTGAGGGTGTGCAGTGAAATCAATGGTTCAACTTATGGTGGATCAAAGAGAAAAGTGTCAATGTTTCATCGAAACCTACATAGGAGATCTAGATAAAGCAAGTAAAAACAAAGCTTATCAAGAATGGAAGAGATATTCAATATGGAAGAATGAGAAAATATATTCACACTACTCCAATGAGCTGATGATTGATACATATATGATGATCAATATGATACAATGAATGCGTGGAATACACTCATATATAGGACATGACATTCCATAATAGCAGAATGAATGCATGCATAATAGCATAATAGTGATAATCTAAAATAGAACTAGTTCGTTAACTCCCACTAAACTAGTGTGTCGAAAATAGAAATTTCTCCAACACCCCCTATGAACATCACTATGGAGTAAAAAATGAGTGTTGGATACAAGGCCATATTAGATACTCATGTACAATGCAACTAATGAACACTGAAAAAATGAGGAAAGAGGGAAAACCATGTGGGGACAAAACCCCCTCTCAAAAGACAATGCATCAAAATAAGAAAACGCAGTTGCTAGGAAACTGTGTTCTTCACTCCAAGACGATCTTGCAAAGTCTGAAACTTCTTCTCACTGAAAGTATTCGTGAATATGTAGAAATCTTTATGGATCTGATGAAGTCCTTTAGAAACCTTTTGGGCCTTGTACCTCTTGATCCTGTGGACCCATATGCACCTAAAAATATTCCTTTCTGGTGGAGGTGGAACCAGATCACAAGTTGGATTCTTTAGGAGTGAGTCATAATCCTTCTGCATGGATACTTTCCATAATGGATTTCCCAAAACCTCACTGTAGAGCTACAGATTAGAAGATTGAACCATATAAAAATGCATGGGCATCGCAGGTTCAGAAGATGAAGGTACATGAGAAGGCTCCTCATGATGAGATTGAGTCCTCCTCGAATCCAATGGATTGCCTGGAAGAACACATCTTACTTGAAGCGTTAATTGTTCCCTCTTAGGAATCTGCTGAAACTTCGACCTTGGCTTATTATTTGGATGTACTACATTCTTATTTCCATGTATAGAATGTGAGTGTATGGAAGCATCTATGATGTATGTAACTGATGGAAGAACATGAGTATATTCATGTTGCACTGGAGGTGCATGCAAAGTACTCTCCTTATGTGTAAGTAGAAAAGAGGAGTCATCATCAGAAAACCTAGTGAATTTATACAACCTTGAATTGTGATCCACCTCACCAATTGCAATGATGGAATTGTCATGCATGTCAATTACTGAAACTAAATCTGATGTAAATTCAACCTTTTTACCTTTTTGAGTGATCTGATAAACTAAGAGCAGATTCATAGAAAGATTTGGAACATGTAAAACATTCTCAAAACAACCATTATGGAGTTCCACTCTCCCCTCTCCTGCTACTGCTACTAGAGTATCATCCCCTGTGAGAATAGGGGGTCTTGAGCATGGACTCGAAGAAGAGAAAAATTCCTCTTTCACTGCCATATGATGGGATGAACCATAATATATAATCCATGAATAAGATGAGGAATTAATTGCAACAAGAGCATGATGATTACCTTTCTTAGGAGCATGATCTTCTTCCTTCTGCTTCTTGACTCCCTTTGGAATGAATTTTCCAAGGTTTTTCTGTTGAAGTTCCTATGTCATAAGATCAATATTTTTCTTTATGCATGTGGATTCTTCATGATTCAGTTTATTGCAGTAATTTCATTGCTTTCCCTTCTTCTTATTATTGGAATATGAAGAGTCTTTGGAACCTAAAGAATTGTTAAAGGGTTTGCAATATCCCTCCTTCTCATTTTGTTTCTCCTTCCCATTATGTTTGGATTATCCTTTTCCATCATGCATGGTGAGTGCATGCTCTTTGGGATCCTTGATTAGGACCATCTAAATGCGTTTTTCCTACTCATGTGTGATAGAATCAATGAATTTATGCATGGTAGGAATCTTCCAATTTGTTCCCATGAGATACCTTCCTAAATGGAAAGTGGAAACATAGACAACATATGTTGGTCCTAGCTTGGCCAATATTGTTATAATAAGTTGATCCACTTGTTTAGACTTATAAATACCATAATTTTCTAAGATCAATATCAAATATTCAACCTTAGTAAATAAATCTTGTATATTATCAAAACTTTTAGGATCCAAAGTATTAAACTCTACCTCAAGCATATGACCTTTCACCTCATCCTGCTTTCCAAACAAACTTTCCAAGGTGGTACCGATGGACTATTGCATGCTGAAACATGAAACCATAGATCAGTTGAAATCAATTCAAGAATAAGTATTGTGGCTTCATCCTTTCGGTTCTCCCATCTCATCTTCTCAATTGTTGATGTAGGTTATGTTTATGTCCCCATCGTCAAGTTGTACAACCCTTTCCTATTGAGTTGGAGTTATTCCTTGGGATTCCAATCAAAATAATTGTATGGTGTGAGGATTACCACCAATTTTGATTGTATAATAGGTTTCCTATACATCTCTCCCACTATTTATGAGAACCCCTAAAAATTTACTCTTAATATGCAAGTGAAAAACTAAGAAATCACTGCAGAAAGGGAACTTTAAGTGAAAATTCGTATAGAGATGATCTTACGACTTACTTTATAAGAAAATATTGAGGAATATCATCAAACAATTGAAAACCCACTTTCAAAATGGGTCTATTTAATTCACACGTGAGTTGTTTCCTCAAAAATTTAATATTTTGGGAGAAATCACTACAGAAGGTATGACCACAGATTCGTATCAGTTTTAGGAGGTGATCTTTCGTCTTACTTTTTGAGAAAATGGTGAAGCATTTATCCAAATGGTTGAAAAACCACTTGCAAAATGGGTCACTTTACTTCTTACTTAATCCATTTCCTCGAAAAGTTAACATTTTGGAAGAAATCACTACCGAAAGGTACAACCATGGATTTTCCTCGCCAAAACTTTGATTTTCCTTATTCTTTGGTTTGTCTGGCTTGCTCCAAGCAATGTAGCTCTAATACCATGTCAATTTTTCATCGAAACCTGCACAAGTGATATAGCTAAAGAAAGTACAAACAAATTTTATCAAGAAATGAAGAGAGATTCAATATGGAAGAATGAGAAAATATATTCACACTACTCCAATCAATTGATGATTGATACATAGATGATGATCAATATGATACAATGAATTAGTGGAATAAACTTATATATAGGAAATAGCATTCCATAATAACATAATGCATGCATGCATAATAGAATAATAGTGAAGATCTAAAATATAAAGTCTAAAATATAACTAGTTAGTTAAGTCCCACTAAACTAGTGTGTCGAAAATAGAAATTTATCCAACACAAAGTAGGATCATCTATTGGGGGTAGCTCTTCCACAGGGGAAAAATTGGCGTCCTCATCAGCAAAATCCTTACAATTGGCCATAAAAATCTTGTATTCCTTACACTTGTACCCTAGAAAAAATTTATCATCACAATTTTAGCGAAGACCCTTGAGTTGTCGTTCAACCATTTATTCTTGAGTTAATTTCTGGATCTTGTAATGGGTGGCATGAGGGGAAATATTGGTAGGTTGAGGGTGAGGAAGTAAAGAGGGTCTTTGGTTATGGAAAAATAAAACCTTTTGTGCTTTGTTTGTGGGTTTAGTAGCTTCGAACCAAGTATGGGGGTGGTCCATGAGGACTTGGGCCTGGATTTCATCATTTAGATCTCTAATAAAACATTCCCTAAAGAAGGCATTTGTCATGACCTTCGTTTTGAAAGCCAAGTGCTGAAAGGAAGTTATAAAGTATCCCACTGTTCCAGACTATTTCAACTTGGTCAAATGGCCTAAATGGTGTGTGTCAGTGTTAAAGCATTCATAAAGATCCACAACAATATGGGTCCAAGCAACATACCCCTGACGTGAATTTTTATGCCATTTCCACCATTTCCAATGTTTAGGATCCATATAGAGAACACCATAATGAATTTTTTCCAACTCATTAGTAATGCCATGCAAAGAAAAATAATGCTCCATTTGGGTGACCCAACCCATGGGATCAGAGCCATCAAATTTATTTACCTCAAATCGGGGAAGACGAGGGTCATGATGAAAGGAGATGGAATGAAAGGCCATAGTATGGTAGGAGTTTATACCATATAAGTGGGAGGTTTGGTCAAAGAAGGGGGGGGGGCTTGGGATTGGTTGAATAACTGGTTGAGAGTGGCATTGATGGTGTCAAATTCACCCGTGAATTTTTCAAGTCGAGCATCAACTTTGGAAAATTCATTCCTGACTTGGTCAAGGAAGCAGTAAAAGTCATAATACATTTCCCATATGGTCTCCTTGTTCTGCTTGATTTCGGCTTGCAGATCTTGGTTGTGAGTGGTGGCCATTTAGAAAGTTAGGTTGCCTAGGATGGGGAGTGGGTCCACTGAAAAAAGGCTAATATGTAATATATACCACTAAGATTATGGAAACAAGAGGAAGCCAATGGGATAGGTTTCAGATAAGGGTGTTGAAAAGGGGGTTGGGTCCACAAGAAAAAAATACTTTAAAATTAGAGGTACCATGAAGATTGGGGTGAAGCGAGGAATCCAATGGGAGAGGTAATGAATAAGGGTGTTTATGGGACCACTGTACTCATATTTGTTTTACTCTTGCAAAGTTATACTTCGGCCCGTATAATACTACAGTGACAAAATTCCCAAATATTTAATAAAGAAAATTGTGTAGGAATTTCGCAACCAGGAGGCAAGGTTGCATAGTAAAATATCCCTTCTTTTCCATTCCCAAGGGTTAGGGTTTACATGGGTCCTACAAATAAGGGTTTTCCATGTGCTATAGATCTCCGATATACTTTTGGGGTCGAACAATAGTACTCATCCCAATATCTTAGGGAACCAACTAAGGAGGCTTGACCGTAACCTTAGTCTCACTACCTGATTACCCAGGTGTTGATGGGATAGGATGAGCCGTTCAATCAGATGAGGGAAAACACTTGATGGAAGGTCCCAATTAGACCTACTCTCAATTGGGGTAGCACTTTCAACTAGATTTTTGCCTGGTTACCAACTAACTAAAATACTAACTAAATATGAATATGAGAATCGAAGGTTCTCGGATGAATAAAAAAAATGAAAATAAGTGAAACTAACAAACTAAAGGTTAAGATAAAGTGGATGATTATTATTCTAAGATGCGGTTTCTAACTAGTTCTAATTAACCTATCTTGATCAGGAGAAAACTGTAAGGAGAATACAATAAAATATGATATTACTCGTATAGAAAGAATTCATGGAACAAAAAAATAGAATTATGACCAAGGATTTGTTTGTAGCCAATATAAATTGATATAACAAACTAAATTACTGAGTTGTTGTATTCATAAATGGAAACAATAACGATTGTAAGTCGCAGGATATTAATCATGAAATAGTTCTAAGATTAACACTGAGAATCACAAAAACATATATGCATGGATATGAGTAATCACAATCATACACATAAAAGCCATTGTCTCCCAAATTGTCTTTAGTCCTTTATTCAAATAACACTAAAAATGTCAGTCCTTGTCCAAAGAAACAAAAGACCTTTTTCAATTACAATAATCCCATTTATAGCGGTGCCATGGGACTCTGCTTCGATACTCATATTGGTAACACTTGGGATATTGAAGAGTTGCTATGTATTTCCTTCCCAATCAGGGCATGGGCATAATTACAATGGTCTTATTTACCCTGCAATACTTCAGTTACAAACTAATTCTTCAAGGGTGACCTCACGGTTTCTCCCTCACGTGCATGACTACCTTCTAGTTCTTGGCGTCTTCAAGTATGGAATCTACTTGAAGTAATTGTGTTCTCTCCAGGTCAACCTAAATTTTTCACATGAGAATGATGATCTTTGTTCTGAGGCTATGCTCATCACATTACACGACATCTTCGGTTAGGGTGATCTTTTTAGAGGGTTGGATTAATCTTTTTTCAATAACCTCCATGTTTATTTCACCGGTTGCTTCGATTTCTCTCTAAGCAAGGTTCTGCTTGGTGTCCACGTCTTCGATGATCATATGGGTTAATGAATATTTATTGATGTCCCTTAAGGGATCCATTCCAAATATCAAGAGTAAATCGTCAGATGATATCCATACCTCTATGCAGGATACCGTGACTTTCCATTGAATCTTTAACACATCAACAATTGTTTCCATACCTATTTCTAGCAGTTGGGGATCTCAAATTATTTTCTCATCGAAATATGACTAGAGGGTTTCTAGGGATAGAACTGTAGATGGAAAGTCTTTCCACTTTGCAATTGCATCATAAGATTCCAAGAATTTTTTATAGTTTTCATGGGTATCTTTCACCTATGAGTCAAACTTCGTTCGTTCATATTCAGTCACTAGAACTATGTCGAGTGTGTTGAACAACCTTTTATTCATGCTCTAAAGTTCCTCATTATTCTCTAGGGCCTTTGTTTTTACTGCCTCAAGGATCATTGTTTGGCTTTGTTTCTCATCTATAGTCTTTCTCAAAAATTCGTTCTCCATTCATACCCTCTTGAATTCGACCTAACCTTTTTCATTGAAAGACCTCAATTCTTCCAATTGTGTTTTGATTTTAGTTACTTCAAGATTTTCTGAGGTTTCAAGCTACTACATGTTTCTAGTGTTGGCCTTCTAGACTAGTGACATTGACTCAATGAATTTGATTTGCAGGTGTTCCTCCTGTGCCTATAATTGATTTTTAATATCCTCTTCATAAGCCTTCTCGGCCTATTGAATTTCTTTTGTTTTCTCATTGATAGTAGATTCCTTGATGGTCACTAGGGTTGGTTCCAACTCTACAACCCTAGATTTTGTGGTTTCTAGAGCTATGACTACTTCATGGACCGACACGATGTTTACCCCAGTAAAATCACTGGGCTCTCAGGCCGCTTATAGAGAGTTATCCTTTGCATCAGGCCCAACTTTCCATTTGATATTCCTTTTCTGGCACATCCTGGATTGCTTCTATTTTTCCCCTTTTTATTTCGGGTTCCCTCTTCTCTATAGCTTGGGTCTTGTGGTTGTAGTAATAATCTCCAATTGGAACTACTACTCCTTTGAACTCGATTCCTTTTGCAGAAAGTGATAAGTTTCCTGGAATCGAAGCCAGATGGGTGAATTATTGTATTGAATACCAACCACATTGCTTCTAGGATATAATTTGATGATAGCATCAATGCCTACTCAAACGGTGTCTCAGACTTATGTACTATCGTATTTATCCTCCTTATTCTTTTCTTGGGTTTCTATCGATGCAACCGAAGGTGGATTACCTATGTTTTATGTTTCTTTCTTCCTTGTTCCAGCGTTCTGAGAGGGGGGGAAATATTTACTTATTCTTTTTTCCAGCGCAACCTACATGCCATCAACCTCTTTCTTTTTAAACAATAGGTACCTTTCTTTGGCTTCATCAACTTTTCTCACCAATTCAACTTCTTTATCTCTTTTCCTTTTCTCTTCTTCTCTTAGTTTTTTATTATCTTGGTGGAGGAGAGTTTGGACTTGTTTCAGACTCAGTTCTCTATCTTGTTCTTCATATTTTCTCAATTGGTATATGTTGGTAGTAGTCCTTTCCACCGCTTCATCGAAACTCAGTGTTCCTCGGAAAACATCCTCTGAGAACCAAGAATCATGCATGATCAATTTCACTAATATCACAGCCTTCATGTGTTCATAAACTACATTATGAGGATTGTGTGACTTGGGCTCCCCCACATAGAGACACAGCTCCTTCAGTGCTTCAGCTTCCTTTTCATCTTGCTTCTTATTTTCCAAAGAGTGTGACACATCCTGGATGCGAAACATTGGCCAGTATTTATTGTTCTTTTATGAAAGGTAGGAAGTGGCCCCTTTTTCAACAATCTGGTATGAAATTTCCTTGGCCAATAGCTTATCAGAAACATACTTAGGTAGAAACTGTGTCATTCATGTGGCCCCATATATATGAAAGTAAGTGTAGTATTTCTTTACGTACCAATCCCCGATATCCTTTAAACATTTGAGAGCCTCGAGGGAGATCCTATGTGGGAAGAGACCGAAGATGGCCTTATGTAAAGGAGCCAGGAAGTAATCGCATATATCATAGAAAAATCTCTTACAATTTACTTCCCACAATTGRGAACAGTAAAATTGAATTGGGCCCTTGTCTGGAATCCAAGACTAGTTGAAATTTGAGAATGCGTTTCTGGTGCACAAAGCATCAATTAGATATGCTGACATGTAGAAGCCTGGATTCTTCATAATATTGGCATCTTCGYTGTACTAAGTGATGCTAAACGAGAGAATGGTTTCCCAATTGAAAACATGGCCATTCTCGGAAATCTTGTAACCCATTTGGAACCATTCCATCCTTAAATGAGTGCTACTCTCTTCACTATAGAGCCGACAGATCATGGTATGTAGCACCCTATAGGGAATTTTGAGATACCGTGTTGGGACATACCTTTCGCACTTTTTCGCTGACCATTATTCATCATAGAACCAATCTTCCATGAGGGTCTCAAAGTCTTCATGGTCAAATGCGAACTATTTGAGAAAATACTCATTCATTTCCATTGTTGGTTCTGGGGGTTGATACCTAGTATCGATGTCATTCGCTTTGAGCAACCTGATTGGGATATTTGAAGCATTGAGTATTAACCCTAAATCCTTTTGCAGATATGTGAAACACCATTTGGCTGTGTCGTTGTAAGGAAAAATATTGGGGYGASCGGCTAATGTATGGATTMTACTCTTCCTAATAATTTTGTATGCCTCAATGTCTAGATCATCGGAGGGGAATATTTCATTCTCTAACATTGGACACTAACATTGCACACTAGCATTCMTTTAAATTAGTTAAACTGGTCAAAGAAGAAAGAGGAAGAAAGTATGATGTACCTTTTTTCGAAAGCTTTTCCTCGCTTAATACAAGATGAACTTGACCTTCATGCTCATTAATTACATCTGCAATCCAATAGACATTGAAGAAAACATAGACTTCCTATTCTACAAAAATTAGTTTAAAATAAATTTATCAATGAAAGACAAGTATATGCAACCATACACAAACTTGACGGAAATAGGCCAAGAATATATTAATGAGAACATTACAAGGAAATTACAATCTTTAGATGCAGTTTAAACAACCTCTCCAAAGCCTTTTTGTCCAACCCCTTGCTCAAAAGATCCACGATCAGAATGCCAATACTTTTTGATGATTCTATTTCCTTTTTCACCATGAGAATGCCTCCTTTTATAGGCTTTGAGAGGCTCAACCACCTAATTTATATTTGGAATAAGTTGAGGATATGACTCCATTAGTTGTGGCATCTACCTTAGATGCAACCTAAGACTTGGATTCGAGCCAAACCAACTTAGATCATCTCTATCTGTCTTTAGATATAAGGGGGATTTCTTCCCAAGATTCTCTCAACCAATCGATGCTCCCTCAAAACTAGAAACAAAGCGCTGCAATGTTCCCTTCTAGGTGGACAGGGAGTGCTAGCACTCCCTGCATATGAGAAGGGGAGCACTGATCTTCCAAAAATTCGTTAAGATGACCATTTCTCAATGTGAGACATTTTACTTAGGTTGTCAAATGATGTGGTTTCTCCTTCCAACATGTCTTAGAGAATGTATCAAGTGTTTCCATGGTGTCATTCGCAATGCGACATATGCAAAATGAAAAAATGACATTTACAACACTTGCGACAAAAGTGCGACACTTGCGACAATGATAATGCGACATTATCGAAGTGAGGAATTTTGACGTATAACATATTTCCCCCCAAAGTGAAAATTCAGAAGACAAAAGATGATGATTGAAGAGCTTTGTAGATTTTTGAAGCAAGGGTATGGAGTCAGAGGATCTGGTAGAAGTTGAAAACAACCATCAAACAAATGTTATCATGTGTTTCAAACCCAAGGTAGGAATACCTATGCTTGAGTAATAAAGAACTTAAGGTATAGCCTCCAAAAAATACACTGCAGATCCATGATGATACTGACTAAGGGTATAGCCACCAAAGATACAATGTGGATCTATACCTCCATGACATGCACTGATCGTAGCCACGAGAAATACACAGTGGAGATACGGGATGATAAAACATAGCCATGGACCAATACAATGTGGATCTATGTGACAATATATATATATATCAGCATGATCAAAAAATATCCTTTGCAACTTGGGGAAAGCATATTACAGAGTGAATGCTCAACCCAGGGTCTTCGTCCCAATCCCGATGTGGCACTAATCCATCCATGTGAATAGATGTCTTGATGTCGAGCATGGTAGACACCACTTGATTATTGGTCATTGAGGTAAACCGTTAACAAGTGCGAGGGAAATCACCAATGATGTCAATGACTCCCAAGGTACCTTAGAACAATCCAAGGAATGTGAGTAAATGAGCTGAAGTCGAACATTTGTGGAATTTTCCGATCATAGGTCAATGATGTAAACCTAATGTCGGAGGTGAGGAGGCCTTCCATTGAATCATGCAAGTCCCAAGGTGCTAATTTTCTTCTAAGTCTAATTCCTGGATGATGTGTTGAAGTCGACAAAAAAAGACTCGTCGAAGGAGGGCCTTGATGTATCCCCCATCATCGACACAAAACTGAGATAGGAAAGAGATGTAAGATGTTGAGATGTATGGACTGACATGGGTATTGAAACTGGAAATTTGTGATGGTTGAATCTCGAGGTGAATAATTCCATTGAACACAGAGGCACAACATGACTCGACAGCATAAAAATAATGTGGACCAAAAACATAATGTAAGAGACACTGTGACATTTGTCAGGTGACCCAAAGGAGTGGAAAGACTCATAGGATTGGTTCAGTGTAGAGGTTTAGTGGATTACCCAAGTGTTCAAAAATGCAGTTGGAAACAAGTGTTGTGTTGAAGGGATACTACAAGAGTGCCCTATAAGAATTCTAAAAGATAACTTGACTTACTTCCTTCAATTTTTTCATGAGCTCGAGGAGGATAACACATGCTCGATATAACTTACCGTTGGTAAGTCCCTCTTCCTTTGTTTAACGAACTGGTAGAAGTAAGGGTTCGGTCCCATATGGGCCCTTCAATGTGTGATTTTAGCAAGTCGAGAGAAGTAAAAATCGATGGTTTTCATGTTTAGATAGTCTGAAAAGAACTTAAAGACGACTCTAGGGTTGTCCTTTTTCATAATTTTAGTCTCTGAAGTTCGAAAAAGAGATAAACAGCTTTATCGGGAGATGCCCTTTCAAAACCTTTTAAATGAGTGTGAAAGGAAGCAAGATCACTCGACAATATTTTCATATTTAGAGAATATGAAAAGAGCTTAAAGATAACTCCAAGGGGTTCCTTTTTCATGTAATATTTACGAGTCCAAAAAAGTGATAAAAGTCTACTCGGTTACAGTCTCATGTTTTTTTGAGCGCGAGAAAGAACAAATATTATACTCGTCAGTGTCACAAGGTTGTCAAAAAGACACTCCTTTAAAAACATGCAATTATAGATAGTTTTGGGCTCAAAGCATTAGTAACTCCTCAAAAATATTTAAAAACCCAAAAACAACTTTATATTAGTGAAAAATGGCAAAAATCAACCCTATTAAATAGAAAAATAGGTTAAGAATTTCATTTACCAAATTCTTCTAGCTTTGGAATTTTTCACCTTTGGAGGGAGATTTTTGAGCTGTGAGTACATCAGATGCAGTTGATAATTTTCATTTCCGTCTAGAACAGGTTGGTCACTTTGCCTTTCCAAGCATTTTTTACGTTTAAATTTGTGTTTTAGCTTATATTTAGGGTGTTATGGGATCCTTGGGAAGCCCTAGGTGTTGAAATAGATCGGTGCTCCCTCAAATGGATGAGGGGATCACCGATCGAGATATCAACACCCTGGTGCACATACCTAGGGAGCGCTAGTACTATGTGGGTAGACTTAAGGGAGCATCGACGTAGAACTATTTTTTTTTTTGTATTTTGGGCTAAAAAGACACAATTTTCTCCCATAAAAAGTTGACTAAAGATGTTTAATTGGCTGTATTTGTAGATTATATTGATCATATATCCATGATAAAGTGGAAGGAACGTGAACAAAAATTTGATGATATTGTTGCTTTGCAAAGCCCTCAAGAAAGGGCAACTTTACGAAAGTGTGGTCTACTCAAGTACTTTAAACTCCAAAATATGAGGAAAGAGGTGCTATTACTTGAGTACCTGATTTTTTAGTGGGATGATGACGAACAATAATTTCATATTGGGCCACACTTGCTTGAGATCGATAATGATGATGTGTACTTTTTGACGGGGCTCTTGAAGAGAGTGGATCCTATCCTTTTGTCCGAACATCGGGCAACTCCTCATCCCACTGAGTCATATGTTGTTGAGCACTGTATCCCAGGATCTCGATTGGTCGGTGGGTGAATCGTTATCAAATATGTGAGGGACTTGGCCCTTTGGTATATCCTATTCTCCATTACCAAATTGGTGGATAGTACCAATGCTCATCTAGCTTCGAAATCTCAAATGTGATATTCTTTACAATGTGTAGATACCAGGTTATTTAACTGGAGTGCAGGGTTCCTTCAGAATGTGAAGGAACAAATCTCGAAATGTAGGACAGGGAGACAAAAGTAGTTTGGATATGGCTCTTTCCTAGTTTCGTTATTTTTGGAGCGAGTCCCCCAGATGCAGCCATATGTTGCGTTGATATCACTTCTTGCGATGAAGCCACGGATGGATAGATGGACCAGCTTATCCCCAAGGTTGCGGAATGAGCCCTCAACATTTATATTTATGGCTGATTTCTTCACTTTGTGGCAAAGAAAAGTAGTTGTCATTAAGGATTTTCCTTATGCTGAATTGGAATTTCAGGTCAGTGCAAACTTGGTGCTCCCCAAGGGCGTGCAGTGGGATGTGTCAGGTATGAAACTAAACCTTGTCATGTATTTTTGTTTTATACATTTTATATTGTTTTTTGATGTGTACAATAAGGGATCTAAAGATATTTTTGTTTCATCATGCATACAGAGGTGGATCACGTCCAACAGACATGTCGGCACTGTGGCGTTGTGGAGATTTCCAGGTCGTAGTGGAGCACGAGGTTGCGGTGGGAGGCCTTCAGAAGGTTGAGAGGAACCTACGAGGTTTGACCATGGGTGTCCCATCTCTTAGGAGGTGAGATGTTCCTCTCCTTATGGAGAATCTGAACCACTTACTTCGACGAGTGGTTCATGCAGTAGTGTGCTTCATGGAGAATAACATGATTCAGGAGGATGACTAGGATCCTCATCATATTTTGTAGTCTTTTATGATGATTTCATGGGAATGAAGGCCTAGATTTTTTCCCTTATAATTTACCTTTTGATGATGTATTTTTAAAACAAACTTTTCCTATCACGCATTTATATATATATATATGAGTTTTGTGGTGCCTATTGATGTTACAATTTATCTTATGTGATTCTTTTTTTGTACATGTGATTTATGTATGTTTGCAAATGTTTTATCTATGTGAAAGATACCAATCCAAAATGTAATTAGCTAATGAATTTGATGTGGCGTTGAGTTCTCTTGGTATATGTTTGTATTGTATAAATTCAAATGATCTTTCAAGATGATGAACTATTAGGTGGAGACGTAGTAAGACAGGGCTGCGAACGATGTAATCTCGATTAAGCTGAAAGACCATGAGTTGAGAGTCTAGGTTAATAATCAGATGAGTTATCCCTAGAGAGGAGGCTTCATTTAATATTTTGATGATGGCATGATGTTCTGCCACATTATTGGTTGTCGATCCTAGGAAAATTCCTCCTGAACTCACCAACTCACCAGAGTGGTAAATGACCCAAGCTGCAGAAGCAATGTTTTGGGTGTGTTCACTAGCACCATCCACAAACCCAATAAACATGGGAAAGGGAGATGTCATCTATGCATGAAATCACAAGACAAAGTATAAGAAGCTAAGACAAAACTTGTACACTCAAGACAAAAAATACACACCAAATCAAAAGTATATAGTACAATAGTCTTCAAAGAACACATGCTAGATGTTCTATGCATAGTACTTCTTGAGCTAAATCCCATTTCAAGGCTCACCGAGAGATATTCCATCGTAGTTGACTAACTCATAGGCGCCTCTATGTAAGAGACATTTTATGATATAAGGTCCATGCCACAGAGGTTCTAACTTCGCTATCCATAACTTATCATGATCTTGTTCATAAACGAGGACTAAGTCTCCTTCTGCAAAAGAATGAGGTTGAACAAATTTGTCATATTGACTCTTCATTCATTTTTTATATGTCTCATTAACGAGAGAAACATCGCGACGTGTTTCGTCCAACTTGGTTAAATACAATAATCGTTCCTCTTCAGCAGAGGTATGGGGTAGGAGTTCCACACTAAGTTTCAACGAAGGGATATCAAACTCGATTGGTAACACCACTTATACGCCATATACCAACTAGAATGGAGTGAAACCAGTTGCAGTTTTCATTGAAGTGCGGTAGGCCCAGAGTGCAGAGAAAAGTTCCAGGTGCCAAGAGGTTTTGTTTTTCCCCACCATTCATTGGAGCATGGTATTTAGGACTTTTTTGATAGCTTCAACTTGTCTATTTTCTTGAGGATAGTAAGGGGGTGAGTTTTAATCGTGAAAACCCAATTTGACGTGCAACTCACTCATCATCTGGTTCTGGAAATGTGATCCATGATCATTCACAATGGCCTGTGGGACACCAAAGTGAGTGATTATGTGTTTAAATACAAAGATCATTGAAGTATGACCATCGTTAAGAAATGTAGGCATGGGCGCATCCCATCTAGTGAAATAATCAATGGCTATGATGATATAACCATGGCCCCCAGCTGAGGTGGGATTACATTGCATAAAATCAATGCCCCATTTGGAAAGGGGGTCGACAACGATAATGGGATGCAACGGAGCAGGGTGGGTATGTGCCTTTTTGTGAAACACTTGACAGGGTGGGCATCGTTTGTCAACCTCGATACAATATTTGAATATGGAGGGCAAAAAATAACCGTCACGTAGGATTTTCTGGGTTGTAGCCATCCCAGAAAGATGACCACCAGAATCTCTAAGGTGACAGTCATTCAAAACGTGTTTAGCCTCATCGTGGGTTTAAAAACATCATATAATAGTATCAATACCACAGTGGTACAAAGTGTCTCTGATGATAAGATAGTGTTTAGAATGGTGGCAGATACGACGACGTTTGTCACGTGAAATATTGGGCTGAAAATGTTGGGTTTTGAGATAGAGAAGAATATCTCCATACCAAGGGTCTAACATGCTAATGAGGAACATTGATTCATTGGGGAGAGAATCATTGGGATCAGTGTCTTCATCAGCATGGGGAAGATCTCCGATTAGTTCTGCAAAAACCAACGATTTTTTAGCTTTTGATTTAGCGAACTCCAGATCGAATTCTTGGAGAATAACAATCCAATTGGAATATTTTCCCCCAAGGAATTGACTTTTTAAGATGTGGTACATGGGGTTTGATTCCACAATGATCGTGGTAGTGTGTAACATAATGTAGTGGTGAAATATATGGACGACAATGACTGCATCTAGATCCAACTTTTCAAGATGTGAATATCAGAGCTTAGGACCAGATAGACTCTTACTCAGATAGTAGATCAAATGTTCCTCACCATTAGGATCCTCTTGAACTAACACTATAGCAATAGTGGAAGAAGAAGCAGCCAAATAAAGGATATAGTCTCGTGCATAATATGGGGGGTGCAAGAGAGGTGTGTGTGTTTAGGCATGATTAAGAGCATCGAAAGAGAATTGAGAAGTGTCATCCCATATGAAAGGAGTGTCCTTCTGCAACAATCTCATAAATACTTTAGTGATTTCAGTGTAATTATAAATGAAACAGCGAAGAAAAATTTCTTTCCCTTGCAAACTTTGTAGTTGGGTCAGGTTGTTGGGAGGGGGTAATGAGATAATAGATTTTACTTTTAAGGGATCCACCCTAATCCCATATTTGGAGATGAATAATCTGAGGAGTTGACCTGACTTGACAGTGAAGATTCATTTGTGAGGTTTCAGACGGATATGGTAAAATCGACATCGAATAAAAATTTCCTGTAAATGACCAATATGGTCTCGTCAATTAGACGAATGAGTGGGTAAATCATCAAGATTAGGTTCCACAATATGTTTGATATCGTTGAAGGCATACGAAATGGACTGATGGAAAGTAGCGCCAACATTTTTAAGACCAAAAGGTAGCTTCCGATAAGAGAACGTCCCCCATGGAAAGATGAAGGTTGTCTTATGTTGATCATCCGAAAAAATATCAATCTAGTTATACCCTGAGAAACCATCCATGAAGGAAAATATAACGCTGCCATCACAATTATCGATGAGTTGGTCGATAAAGGGAATTGGGTAGTTGTCTTTTGGACAAGCCTTATTGAGATCCCTATATTCGACACAAACATTAATGGTTCCTTGTTTCTGAGTGACTGAAATGATGTTAGAAACCCATTCCGTCAAAGGGACGGGATAAATAAAACAAGACTTCAAAAGTTTTTCAACTTCTTCCTTGATGCCCACAGTTTTCTTAGGATGAATCGGGTGAAGTTTTTGTCATATAGGTTTAACACCTGGGTAAGTTTTTATCTCATGTGCAATGATCGATGGATCGATCCCTGTAATTTCTTTATAACTCCAAGAGAATACATCACGTAATTCTTTGAATAAAGTGGTATAAGCTTCCACTTCCTCAGGCGAATAATTTGCATCGAGATGAACATTTTCCATGATACCTTCTTTGATCAAGATGTCGATAGTGACCGTAGAAGATATGTTTCCTAAATTCCCCTCAGAGGTAGTGTCCTGTGTAAGTATGGGAGATTGGGGAGAATTGAAAACACCGTGAAGAAAGATAGAGTGTATATCTTTCTCAATTTCATTGAGACTAGGGAKAAAAGATGAACGATGATGGTTGTCATCCCAAGGTACCTCTTCAATACTGAGCATTTCCATAATGGATTCGTCTGATGGAAAAAACTRTAGGATGTAATAGAAAGAAGAGGATAGGGAATCCAACCAAGATGGAAATGAGTAAGTGTTGGAAGCTAATAGATGTGGGTCGTCCAATGAGGGAGAGGCAGACTAGATGGCATTATATGAAGCCTCAATAGGACTAAGTGGCATAGTGTCACCTAGTGCATCGAATTACAAAGGACTAGGCACAACCTAAGGATCAGATTATTCATAATATTGATATGCCATAGTCGAGATCATATTGACGGTGGAAATATGTTATGAGGTGGGATGAAGTGGTGTATGAAAAGTACCCATAAGGGAAGATTTTTTTAAAATAACGACACCAACACTTTCGTAAGTGATCTTAGTATCTCCCAAGAAAGGAATATTGTTGGTGGTGGAAGTGCGAGCGTTGGGGGTACAGTAATCTGGTGACAATTTTACCTTGATGGGGGAATTGTACACATCGCAATATCGATGAAGCGATGAAAATCATGGTATAGAACCAAATTCTTCCTAACAACTAGTTGTAATCAAGGGGAGCATAGACTACCTCTACATTGATAGAGACATTCTTTCCTCCCAACTGAATGATTAAGCACTACAAGAGTCTGTGAGGACGAAAACCTCTCCCATTGACTGCGCGTAACATTGTAGGGGATTGATTAAGTGCAGGTGATTTCAAACCTTTCCAACAAGATAAATACATGACACAAGTGGAATCCCCCTCATATAGTATGATACGATGAATGTGTTGGTTATGAAAAACAACATCAATATAAAAAGCAAGATGGTGAGAAAGTCGCGGCTAGATGTTATCAAGGTTAAACATGATATTATTCGACGACTCAGGATCAATCGCGTTGATGGATGACAACAATGTTCTACATTGACTTGGACAATGTTCTAGAACTTCAAGAATGAACATAGCACACGATGCTTGAGCCAAATATTCAACGATGTTGTAGTTTTGGGCGGCACGTGAACTAGAATTAAAAGTTGATTTTCGAATAGTGCTCTTGGGAGGGCATAAAATAGAGTCAAAAGTAGGCTTCTCAATCTAAAGTGATCCAAATGGAGGATTAACGATGGTAGGAGGTGGATATGATGTAGTGCTATTAATGGCCTTCTCTTTATCAGGTTTAGTCGACGTGTCATACGTTGTAGTGCAAGTGGTTAAATCAATCCCATTAAACATATAAATATAGGCACTCGACAAGGCTTCCTCTCTAGAAGGATGATTGGAATTTCCCCCTAGTGTAGAATCAAGGGCTTGTACAACCATGGATTGCTGCTAAGGAAAAGGTTGGGTCAACACAATGGGTTGGGAATTCCCTTTGAAAAGTTTGGCAACTTCATCACGATGAGGACAATCTCGGGTGTAATGATTGTCACGACAAATGAGACATGAAAATTTCAGTTTTCACTGCGGTTGTTTCTCAAGAGTAGGAGATTGAGTTGGTGTTTTTTCATTTCATTATTATTATTATTCTTTTTAGGTTTATTTTTCATTTTCTTATTCCGCCGAATTGTTGTGAAGAGGAAGATTGAACTGCATTCACCTCAGAGATTTGATCTGGGGGGAGGTATAGGAGAGTGGGGTTGAACTGGTAACGAGTGCATAAACTAAGTGATTAGCCGAGATGACCGACTATGATGAAGATTGTTTTTTTACGACACCGATAATTCCATATGCATGAGCTGTGGAAGAAGGTTTGGATGCATCGGTGGACGTATGGGGAGCATTTGGTATCAATTCATACAATGTATCGGATTGGGAATAAACCAAATCCAAGTACTGAGCGAGACCAATGGCTTCTTCATCAGTGACAACAACACCCATAGTGACATCACATGCAATTGGGGGTAAAAGAGATTTAGTAAACCATTATGCCAATAATTGGTCAGGAATGGTCGCTTTGATCAACCTTCGTCGTCGTCTCCACTCATGAATGTGATCAGATATATGGATGGATTTCATTGGATGAAGTGAAGTCAAGATTTTTGTACCATTCTTGTAATGGATGGGTAATGGAAAATGTGTGAGAAAATACATAGCTAGGGAGTTGAAATATTGAAAGGTACCACATTGGAGTTCAATGTACAATTTTGATGCCAAGCCTGTGAGTGTGCGCTGAAAAAGATGCAATTGGATAGAATCATCCATTAGTGAGTTTGATGAACACCATAGATGAAATGTCATAACATGGTTGTTCGGGTATTCATCGGGCTTACTGTCAAACTTGGGGATGTAAGAAGGTAATTTAGTAGGAATTACCAGTGAAAAAGGAAAATGTAGCATGGGATCATTTGTCAACTGAGATAAATCTGTTAGATCCACCGTGGCTAGGAATGGTAGTTGTCGGTTAACCTGAGGATGATACTGGTGTGGCATAGGGACACCATCAGGGCCATAAACTAGTTGAGGTGGATAATTGTATCGAGTAGGACCTCCCATACATGACTGTTGTTGTTCGGTATAAGAAGGATTCAATATTTGTTGAGGAAAGTTCATGAAAGGAGGGAAACCCGGTTGGTTTTAGGGAGGATAGGTCGTTTTATTAGGTTGTGGGGGATAAAAAGTTTTCCCTTGAGGGGGGTAAACAAGTTTTCCTTGTAGAGGGTATACATTTGACCCTTAGGGAGGACAAGATTGTTTTCCTTGAGGACCTCAGGTGGGATTCAGGACATCCAGATAAGGTTTTCCAAAATGTAATCCAGAAGGATTAGGATTCGGTAATCCTCCTTGTGGGTTAGGGTATGATGGACCTCCTTGATAAGGTTGATTAAACGTACCTCCTTGGGATGCTCCCCAGGATTGTAAAGAGTTTCCAGAAAAATGGGGTTGTCCCCCTACCATAGCTTGAGTTACAATTGGGGTTTGGCCAATAACGGGTTGGCAAGAGAAATGGGAAGCTAGACAGAGACAGTTGAGAAACCAACTCTGATTTACCCTTCAGAATTGATTCTTACCCCTTAATTCTCTTTATCTTTTCGGATGCCTTGACGGTATACTTTAGAGCCTTAAAGTATAAAGTCAGGAACAACATATTTTTGGTGTCGCTGTCGGGGATCGAAGAAATGAAACTTTTCCCTGGGAAGAATGACATTGACACTTTCTTTCTTTGATGGTGAACAAAGATATAAAAACCTTCTAAAGCTACCTTCATTTTTCACTTGGCGACTCCACGATAAGTAAACTAGATTTTAGCCAAAGGAACACCAGAAATAACCCGGACGACAAGCAAACCTCGCCAGTCTCTGATCGGAAAAATATTTTAAAATCATGAAGATCCCTTAGACAAATGATTTCACCCATACATACTATTTGTCAGCCTGATTTTACGTAGTTGAACGTTAAGGAAACACTTGAGAGATCTGTCTCACTTCCCCCTTCAAAACATACGTTCTCTTTTCCTGAAGTATATACCCCAAACTTTTGTGAGCCTTCTCCTCACACACTCCGAGCGTCAGCCTCAAATCCATCAATGGATGCACACGGAGGCACAGGAGCTGGGGGCGCTGCCCCATGAGGACCAGCAGGCAGCCAAGCACCGCTCCCTGGAATATTTTCTAAGGTAGCTGCCAGATATGCCCCCCTTGTCCTCACAGTTCTCCTACACAACCTTCCTGAAAATTCTATGAAAATCCTTCCCAAATTTACAGGGGAAGGAGATTTAACCGCTCAAGAACACATAAATTTCTTTGACCAATTTTCCGACATCCTTGGAATCAAACACGAAGATGTCTATTCTAGACTCCTCTTTCATAATTTTGAAGGACAGGTGAGGACCTGGTTCCAAGCCTTAGAAGCAGGATCTCTAAGATCTTACGAAGAACTTGAAAACCCTTTTATTAGACAATGGGGGGAAGGGAGAGACCACCTCTATTAGCTAACTAAATTTGGAGTCCTTAGAAAGAAAAAATCAGAA